>JADDOH010002016.1:0-146046 GCA_016648135.1 Agrypnia vestita | reverse complement strand
TTAAATGATTTATGAATTTAAATTTGATTTTAGGAAAATTTTAATTTTTTTGAATTGCTCTGAGAGGTAACTGATGCATCGTATCTCGATAGGTAAGTTATTATAATAATTAATGGCTTTATAAATATAGTGATGCTGCATTTGGGTTGTTTTACATTTAGGCATTATGAATTGGTTTCCATTTCTCATAAGTTTGAAATATTCCTAGTATTCTGTAAGGTTTTTTCTTTACATATTTTTAATATGGAAACTTGCTTGAAAATATCATCTACGTTTGGTACTGGAAACAATTTAAAGAGATCTTTTGTTGGAAATGTAGATTTTTTTTTCAGTATTACTTTAACAACCTTCCTTTGTGACAATTCTCTTGACAGTAATCTGAACTCTTAGCACACGTAATATCAATTCTTTTTTTATAATATTCTCTTTGGTATAGCAATCGCAATACTCGTCGTTAAACTTGCAATGTTTATGTTACTCTGCGTCAATTGTTATTCTTCTACTCCTTATCCTATTGGGTCGGGGTCCCTGCATCGCATAGAAAGTTACTTTTAAACTTTTCCTATTTATTTTTAATCTGCTATTTGTATATCTGTTAAATTTTAATTTCAGTTTTTCGACAGATTTTTATTTAACTAAGCCATCAATTTATTTATTTTGTATTTCATTCATTACTATCGTTAAACTCCATACCACATCACTTCAACGATATTAATGAATGAAATACATACGGAGTCACCATATCCTGCCTACTACACCCAGACGATGCAGTGTTAGTGACTAACAGTGAAGCTGATCAGCAGTGCAGGATGTCCGATGTCTGCATGTAGAACTGTAGTGAACTTCTGATAAATGTCAGCAAAGCGATAGTGATGGTATTCGAGAGAGATGAAAAAGTGACAAGTGTGATGTAATTGTAAACAAGGAATGCTTAAAGCAAGTGAACGAGTTTGTATGTTTGGGAAGTATGTTTAGTAGAGACGGCAAGGCTGAGAACGATATAGAAGGGACAATGACTGCGGGTAACAAAGTAAATGGTGCTCTGAATGCCATTATGGCCAATAAGAATCTGTCAAAGGAAGCAAGATATGCATAATGGCGTTCTAGTGCCAACTCTGCTGTATGGGAGTGAAACCTGGAATTGGCAAAAAAGGTATGAAAGTAGACTGAATGCGGTGGAAATGTGGTCACTAAGACGCTTGTGTGGAAAGTCTTTGATCGATAGAGTGAAGAATGAACAAATTCCAAGTGAGTGTAATGCTGGATGTAGGTGGTAGATAGAATAAACAAAGGAGTGCTGAGGTGGTTTTGTCATTTAAATCGTATGCGTGAGGAATTATTAAGAAAGTATATGGGGCGAGTGTTGAAGGCAACAGAAATAGAAGGCATCCGCAAAAGACATGGCACAATCAGATATTACAAATGTTGGAGGATGGCCCCGTTAAAAGCCTCAACAACAGTAGAGCATACATGAGAAGATGTATGAATGTAGTAGTAGTGTGCCAAGATATAATAATCATCTCTGTATATCCGTGCAGTGAAACGGTGTGATGGTTATTCGAGAGAGTTAGTTAGAGAGTTATTTACTATCGTTGAAAATCAGCATTTGTGACCAATTATCAATTACGTGATTTGTGAAAATACGACATCAGTGGTATTTTATTGGTTAATTGCAGTTTCATAATCTATTTGTTCTTTTGATAAAAACAGCGGTGAAAAATATTTCTTGGTTAATTGATTAAATGGTTCATTTATTAAATCACAAGTCACAGTATGCCATGTTACGTATTATTAATGGCTAGAGTAACCATCTAAAGTTAACAGAGTTGGCCACTCACAAGTTTAACTCTTGAATAGTCTAACTTCGCCATATGAATTTCCACGTCTCAATGGTCTAAACATTTCTCAAATACTGTCAGATTGCAAAAGTGATTTATACCACAGTTCGTTTGCAAGCTGAATTTGAGATGAAATATTGAAGTAATATTTTCTATAAGACGGTTTAAATTAAACATAATAATTTCGTTGTCTGTCCGTCCGTCCGTCTTTCTATCCTCGTAACTTCGTGTGACGTTTATAATTTTGTTCGAATTCAAGCTAAAAAAAAAACAAATTAAACGGCCGGAGAACGGGCTTGAACCACGGGCCAGCAAACCCGAACCAGCCGGTCTACGCATGTTGCTACGGCCGCTTCTCCGTGAAGCGCCAAAAAGATGCTATAAATATAAACTAGGGCTTAGCAAAGACGCGAATTAATATTACGTCATTTTTGATGGGTTACAGCTAGTTTATATTATTAAATAACGTGATATCTTTAAAATCTAAGATACACATTATTAGAAGTTTAACACGATTATAAATAATGTTTTATACATCGCTTATCCAATGAGAAAGTATTCTATGACATTTTGCGTCATTTAAGACCTTTTGAGTCATGCTCATAACCTTTTACTTAAATTCCAACCGGCCGGAATACTGTTTCAGCTAGTTATCTTTTTCAATTAATTACTTTTGTAAATTACGGTGATATTTGGAACGTCGTTCTAAATGCTAAATGTTTAATCAATCAATATATATATATATATATATATATAAAAAGAAACCCGTGTTTCCCTATCCGCCAAGTTTTCTCCACAACCAGCCACAACCACCCACCGGTGGTAATGGTAGTGGATAGCCCTTGGTGTCATATCAAAAATATGCGAGTTTGGTGCGGGTGGCTGTGCGTAGGTGGGAGTGGGTGACGAAAATGTGTATTCTAGCACATTGTTTTGTTATGGGAAGGCCGCAAATACTTCAGATTGTTCCAGAATGGGCCCGCCGACTGTGTCGGTAAGTCTAGAAGGTTCCGGAAAAATCCGCTCTAGAAAGTTCTGGAAGGAGAACGTTCTAGAAAATTCCCAAAAATTCTATAAGGTTCCAAACTAAGTGGCGAAGTGTGCCGGTGAGTCAAAAATGTTTCAGTATGTCCATTGAAGCTCTAGAAAGTTCTGGAAAGGGAGTGTTCTAGAAGATTCCCAAAAATTCTATAAGGCTCCAAACTAAGAGGTGAGTCGAGAAGGTTCCAGAACGTTTGATAAAGGCCTATAAAATTCTGGTGGTAGAGTGTGTCTGTGATTCTATAAGGTTACAGACTGTTCGATAAAGTTCAAGAATGTTCTAGATGGAGAACGTTCTAGAAGATTCACGAAAGTTCTATAACGTTCCAAACAGTATGGCGGAGTGTGTCTGTGAGTCTAGAAGGTTCCAGAATGTTCGATAAAGCTCTAGAAAGTTCTGGAAGAAGAACGTTCTAGAAGATGATTAAAAGTTCTAAAAGGTTCCTAAGTAAGTAGCGGAGTGTGTCGGTGTGTCCAGAAGGTTCCAGAAAGTTCATGATGGTTTTCGAATGCTTTACAAGTTTCTGGAAGCAGAAAGTTCAAGAACATTCTATAAGGTTCCAAACTGAATGGTGGAGTATGCCGATGAGTCTAGATGATTCTAGAATGTTCGATAATGCTTTAGAAAATTCTGGAAGGAAGAGGTTCTAGAAGATTCCAGAAAGTTCTATAAGGTCACAAACTGAGTGGCAAGGTGTGTCAGTGAGTCTATAACAGAAAGTTCATGATGTTTCTTGAATTCTTTAGAAGGTTCTGGAAAAAAAACGTTCGAGAAGGTTCTATAAGGTTCCAAACTGACTGGCGGAGTGTGTCGGTGAGTCTAGAAGTTTTCAGAACGTTCAATAAAGCTATAGAAAGTTCTGGAAAGAGAACATTCTAGAATATTCCCAAAAAATCTATAAGGTTCTAAATTGAGTGCGGAGTGTGTCAGCGAGACTAGAAGATTCCAGAACGTTCGATAAAGCTCTAGAAAGTTCTGGAAGAAGAACGTTCTAGAAGGTTAACGAAAGTTTTATACGGTTCCAGACAAAGTGACAGAGTGTATCTGTGACTCTACAAGATTCCAGAATGTTTGATAAAGTTCTGGAATGTTCTGGAAGGAGAACGTTGTAAGATTCTTTATTCTTCTAAAGAATGTTCTCTTACGTTCCAAACAGTGTGGCGGCGAGTGACTGAGTTTAGAAGGTTCCAAAACGTTCATGAAGGTTCTCGAATGCTTTAGAAGATTCTAGAAAGCCGAAGTTCAAGAAGGTTCTAAAAGGTTCCAAACAGAGTGGCGGGGTGTGTCGGTGAACCTAGAAGGTTCTAAAACGTTCAATAAAGTTCTCGAATATTCTGGAAGGAGAACGCTGTAGAAGATTCCCGAAAGATCTCTAACGTTCCAAACAGTGTGGCGGAGGGTTTCTGTGAGTCTAGAAGGTTCCAGAATGTTCGGTAAAGCTCTAAAAATTTCTGAAAAGAGAACGTTCTAGAAGATTCCTAAAAGTTCTATAAGGTTCCAAACTGAGTGGCGGAGTATTTTATAAGGTCCCAAACGTTCTAGAATGTTCGTGTTCGAGAATGCTTTAAAAAGTTCTGGAAGGAGAAAGTTCTACAAGGTATCAGAAAGATCTATAAGGTTCCAAACTGAGTGTGGGAGTGCGTCGGTGGGTCTAGAGGTTCCAGAAAGAATTATAATGCTTTAGAAGGTTCTGGAAAGGGAAAGTTCTGGAAGATTCCAGGAAGTTCTATAAGATTTCGGAAATCTCTAGAAAGTTTTGGAAAGTTCTCTTAGAGTGTTATGATTCTGCGCTAAAATATCTGTTGATATTTTGGCAAAGCGAAGCCGGTCCAGCAAGGCAATCCAATCACAAGTGCCGAAACCAGCAAAAAAGATACGTCAACACAATTCTATGCTTACCGAATTATGGTCCCGAGCGGAGCCGGGCCAACCAGCTAGTAATGATTATAAATAATTAAACACAAATATATGTTCATCATTACTTATATTATAATTTTTTTTAATTAAACACAAATAATTAATTTAAGTGGTTAATACAAAGTTGTTTAATTAAAATTAATAATTATGTCCAACCACAAAGTTAACGCTATAAACGTAAAAAATACTTATATTATGTATTAATTACTATTTATAAAATAACTAGGTAATGATAATTTACTTCTTAAGGTGCTTAAATAGCAATAATTATTCTGAATTCGCTAACCATCTTTTGGCTATGGATCATACTTTTGATATTAATAAGGGTTTAAAAATTTTACACACAAATTATACAGAATCACAGTTTGACTTATAAGAAATTTTGGAAATAAGAAAAAGTGTTAACAGTAAATTGAATATTATAAATAACCAGATTCTTTTTACAAATAGTTATCTTTTAAATTTATTATCATGTTAATTAGGTTACTTTATTATTATTAATTTTCCATATATAACTTTTCAATATTTTGACTGTCTATACTTCGATTTTTAAATTTGATTTTCATAGTATACAATTCTATCCTGACGAAGAGGCCATGGGCTCTGAAACATGTTGATATTTTCAATAAAAAAGTGATGAAAACAAAGTTTATAATGATAATTTAATTACTATTAATAAAATATAGATAATGAGAAATGAAAATAAAAGCATATAAAGATATTATCACAGAGAAATATCTGTTTCGCACATATGTCGCGCCGAATCAATTCGGGAATAATTAATTTTCTTACCTAAAACCGCATTTGCCGTTAAATCCATGCAGCACTGCATCCGAATGCACTCATGGCAAAACAATTCGGTGTTTCTTTAAGCCGTTTAATTGCTCTCGACTATAACGCAATTCCCACCAAATCCCTCCAACCGCGGTACTGCGGCGGGCGGGGGCGGAGGGCCGAGGGTGGAAAGGGAGCTCCGGGACTAAGGGCGAGCCGGCGGTGCCAGAACACCCCTGAAACCGTGTGACATATGCGCCGGATTAGCATACATTCCACATAAAACCAGCCGTGGTGGCTGCTAAAGGCAATTGTAGGCGAAAATCTGCTCTGCAGTGCGAATGCTGTACACGTGCATTTATTAAAAATAAATGTGTATTTAATCCCTTTCTTTTAACTCGTAGCGTCTGCTTGTCTGCCGAAAAAACTTTGGATCGATTTTCAACTCTTTTCCCGTTATCCAATCGAGCTGAAACTTTGCAGGCAGACTCGTGGCGACGATAAAAATTATCTAACAAATTTTCGTTTAAAAAAATTTAATTGTAGTATCATTTTGGATTATTCGAAATTTTAACGGTTTTTTTAATTGGAAACCATACAAATGAGAAAGGAGCCCGACGCGTAGAGAAGGCGTGAAACTAGTAGAAACTAGGTCCGTGCCTCCCTATACCAATTATTACGTTTTCAATATTCTATAAGTTTTAAGGATAACAATATACATGGTATAGATTTTCCACATGAACTTAAAGCAAGAGGAATATGTAAACAATACAAATGAGAAAGGGAGTATAGTAAAAACTTTGTTTTTATGGGTTGGTTTTTTTTAAAGAATACCGTGAGTGCATTAAAATATACTTAAATATGTGAATTGTTTTAGTAATTTACATAAATTTCCTTACTGTATTTATGTATTATGTATTATGTAAAATTTATGTATTATGTAAAAATTATGTAAAATATCTTGACTGTTCTACTAATTAGACCGAGGTCTGTGCTAAATGAGTTAGACTCACCGTTGTATACGTATGTAAATAATAATAATAATAACATTTAATTTTGAATCCCAATCACCGTAACAAAATTTGGAAGAGTAGCTTGTTGGTTAGGACTCTCGCCTCGTTATTCAAAGGTCGCGGGTTCCAATCTCACTCCAGATCACCAAGTTAGTCTTATTTTCATAGCACAAGCAGTAAAATAGAAAGAATATTGACACTAAGTAAGATAATAGTATTCCGTGTTCGCATCTCTGTTCACTTAAGGCTACAATAGGCACAATTACCATAGCAATAGACGTCGCAAAAACGCAAAAATTAAGTTTAAATTTATAAACGGAATCACTGGACAAAAACATAACTGAAAGACTATTTCGTATTTTTCACTCAAGAATATTCCACATGTAGGTACTCTGGTAAATTTTTTTCGCTGGCTTGCTATATTCAGTCGGATAGACCATTCACTTATCTGTGGTTTTCACTAACTGTCAAATACGTATTGATGACATCGCTGTTTATACAAGGAATTATTCTCGTATATTTCTGAGTGTTCTACCGGTTTCTAGGTGTATCCAATTTATTGTAAAACGCCCAGAGTTATGTAAAATCCTCGAAAACGTGTATTTCTTCTTGATTTTAGAATCTCTTCATTATATATTGTGACCTAACTAGAAATCCAATCCAGAACCTTTTTTAATCCTCATCTCTTAAACCGCTAACTTATTAATTAAATATTAATAGAAATTTCTTACTTAAGATTTCATTACATGCTTTTATTTAACACTCTTTGTCTGTTTGAAATGGTGAAAATGGTGAAATCTGTGAAAAAATTGTGAAATCTGGTGATTGATTTTTCACTAACTTCCCGACTAGCTATAGCTCTGAAACTTTCAACATTTACGTAAAGTTACATGATTTAGTCACTACTTTGTTTAAAATTAATAATTTTACATTATTTTTTAAACATACAATGCCTACGTAGCTTCAAAATTCATCAATATTGTACGGAAAAATGTACCGATTTTAAAATTATTTATTTGACACTAGGCGTCGAAATAAAATGTCAAATTCTATAAATTAGGGTAATGTTGAATTTGATTTTCTTATATCAGCGTCTCAAGGCTTTTGAGATGTGGATCTATAGACAAAATTGCCTTCACATTTTTTTTATTCACTTGTGTTTTTATTAACATTTTAAATAATTTTGATATATTTGAGATACTTCTCGCGATGGTTGACTTGCTGCTAGAAACGTATCTATCGGAAAAGTTGAGACGAAGCTTTGAATACGTTCTGCGCTGGGAGTATCGTATTTTGTATAATCAGCTGACTCTTGAGCACACTTTCTTCCGAAGTTAAAGTGGTTTTAAAAGACTCCAAAGCGTAGAGAGAAGAGTCTGAAGAAAATTTACGACAATGTTAGAAAGGGGTGATTTTTTTTCAAACGATTTGATCAGATTTTTTATTCTGCTAACAGTAAAATAGACATTATTGCAATTAATCTTCGTGGATCCAGGTGCTATAAAAATCAACACCTATGCATGGCAGTGAAATGAAAACGGAAAACAGAAAACCAGGCGCGTGCAGTAACATAATATGTAAACATAATTGTAATTTTTTTTTTTTTTTCAACATTGTAGATTGACAATTTTAAAAAGTATTGATTATTTTATTTGTATATATCTACTTTAATCCACCAACATGTTTCAGAAATTACCATTCCATCATCAGGGTGTTGTATTACTATATACTTATTGTATATTTATTTTAATTTTCTTTAAATAAAAGGGACGTACAGACATAATTAGAAAAAACACAAATTTCCTCACAAACACACAATATCGTTAACAAATTTTATTTTTGGCCAGAGAGGTCACATATACACGGCAGAATATCCCAGAAAACTATACACAGAAGATAAATGAATTCGTTTGCAATTTTGAACTTTTAAATTGTCACTTTTAAATTTTTGTCGTTCATTGGGGAACATTATTTCATCGAATGTGAAATGTTCCTCGTTTTTTTGACTAGACCGTATTCCGGGATAAGAGACAGGATCTTACGTAAGCATTTCCTTCCAGCATTGTCAAGTCGTAGAAAATGCAATAAATACACATTATTTCTGTAAAATTAGTACAAAGGAGAGCAAAAATATTGTTAAATAATACGATATATTATTTTCTAATATTTAAAAGCCTTTAAATACTATGAAAATCATAGTTAAGGGAAATTTAATAAAAGAGTTTGAAACATAATTTAAGAGACGAATTAAAATTAATTAATGTAGATCGTTTTTAACGTTGATGAAATATCTAATAAAGAGTCGCTGAGATAATTAAGGAGGTTTGCGTATGCGGAAAAGATGGTAAAGAAAATATATAACACGAGTGTTAAAGATGAGAGGAACAGAAGACGTCCTCAAAGATCTGATGTGGTCAGGCAGATGAGATATTGAAGAATGCTCTAGTACAAGTGATAGAAGTGGTTCTCTAATCGGGCGTATGTTTCAGTCAGTCCATAATAAATTAGTAATCCCCGATGACTGCATACACTTTTTTTTTTGATATTGCTGCCTTTGTTTTTATACCCCACATATATACTTAATATATATTTATTTTAATTTAACTTAAATAAAAGAAACATACAGACATAATTAAAATAAACACAAATTTACCCACAGACACACAATATCATCAACAAATTTATTTAAAACATATAAGAGAATAATATTTTCCCAAACCATCTACATGCAGGTAGAATTACGAGAAGACGCACACTAGGATATAAACTGCTAATACGAATTGACATTTACTTGTTTTACGATTGTTAAGGAGCGACACTTCAATGACAAGTCACCCCACCTGAAGATGAGTGGTGCGATCAGCTCGAAATGTCAGGAGTAGAACGGTCCTTCTCAGGACCAACTGACATGGGATAACCGAAATAGTTTACGTCCTGTGCAGAATCTCATTTCTGATTCCATTTTCAGACTTTGCTCCACACCCTCAGTGAACCCATGCTAGCCTGTGTTAGCCTGTTCATTGTTTACGATGCTAACCTACATATTGCACTCCAAGAGCAAAAGTATCACCTTGGCAACTGATTATTTGCAGTTCTATAAACAACCATCACTGCTAAATGACAATTATATCTTAGTTATCAATCATAGATTCAATCAGATACAAATCTCAAATAACTATACCGACGATAACCGGTTAAAATAAAGGTTTAACTATCACTATCACCGTCCCAAAATATGCATTCTGAGATAATGCCGTTTAAAGTTTTTTACTTTCGTACCTCAAAGAGCAGGAGCTTTAATTATATCATTAATGTTTTTATTTGTCTTATAAAAACAATCTCATTTTAAAAGGGACATTCTTGCACTCAATTTAAAGAAAAATATGTCAAAAAATTGAACACAAAAAACCAAGTGAACATGTCATTAATTAAATTTAAATTCATCAAACTTTATATGAAAATCCAAATTAATTAAACTCTAAAGTACTAGCCATAAACAACAATATATTTATCAAATGCAAATTTATTAATTAATTTATTAACAGTAAAAATAAAAATAAGCTTACACGTTAATATTATATAGTACAGAGACCATCTTACAAGTAACGTACATATAACTCATTCATAATGAGTTATATTATGTATGTTTATCATATAAAAATTGAATGCATTGAGGATCACTAATTTATAATGTACTGAATTCGAGATTTTATAGGAAACATAGTTATTAAATTTATAGAAAACATGATTTTGAAGAGATTGATACATAAAATCTAGAATTTAGTACATCTTAAATAAGTAATCCTCGGTGACGTTATTCAAAACAATTTTTTGGTTTTTGCATATTGATGTCTTTGCTTTTATACCCTACGATTGATAAATTGAAGAATTTTTTATAGTGAAATAATAATGAAACGTCACACAAAGATGATATTTTGATAAAAGTAGAACTAACAGTAGCAGTAGAACAAATTATGACATTCTTAACTCATAAACAGTGCGATATGTGACCCCTTTTAGTTCTCCTATTGCAACTGCTGAATTATTTGAAGGTTTTGTTCCATTACACACAAATAAATTCTCGACCTAAAATCCTGTTTGAAATATTTACCTCCTGCGTTAACATTAAAAATTTCGTTCTCACTTCTAACGCAAAAATCGACTTAAATATAATTGCACCATTGTGAACGAAGGTGGCGTGGGTGGCCGTACGTATAACAGCTTTCTTTCAAAAAAATGCTGAGGGGATGAAAGTTTCCTAATCCAGCACTTCTAACCCCCGCTCCGTTACAACCCCGTGGAATTCTCAAACACCCCGTTCTCCCCTATTCTCAAGTTGAGCGAGCCCTCGATAAAGTTCGATACAAGATTAGCGAAGGAAAAGGTTCACTAAATAAGGTTTAAAGAATCCCAAATTAGGTACTTGTTTAAATTGGGTTCGACGCTGTTTAAAATTTTTCGTACTTTATACATTGTTACAGAAACAAAAAAGATTTCGTATAAGATATCTTCGACAATATCTGGTCGATTTTCTTAATAGAATGTAAGAGTATGTACATATGTGAAGACTTTGATATTAAAAATTAATGTCGTTATTTTATTATGCTTACATTAATTAAGGTTTATTACAGATGTTTTAGAGATGAATCTGTTTATATAGGAAAATTAGGATGGAAGTCTTAGGGTGTTTGTAGGGCTTACGACTTATCATATGACTAGCTTAAGAGATTACTAAATAACCGATAACATTTTAGATATGCGCGGCGAGTAGTTTTGACTAAGTTTGGATTTTGGGTGTGAGTTAATGTGATCGTGTAAGAAATGATGGGAGAGATGAAGATTAAAGATATATTTGAGACTGTCGAGTGTTGAGATTTGCATGGTTTGTGGAATATAAAAGACATTGGCTGTGAAAGCTACCAGGAAGATTAAGAGCTTCGAGTCAATCTAACAGAAGTACTTAAAAGTAAAAGTTTGATGATATAAAAGAATTGGCATAGACAAGGAGAGAAAAAAATGCAAAAGATCAAGAATTATTCTAAGAAAAGATGTAAAATATATAAAATATATATAAAATATAAAAACAAGATTAATTATAGATATCTCACAGAGACGAAATGATATTTTTTATGGGAAAGTAGTTATGGAAGTCTTTGGATGCTCATAGGGCTTACGACCTATCGTATGGCTGGCTTGAGTGATCACTTTACACAATTTTACGTTCACAATTTCCACCCATAATAGAATACCACGTCTATCAAATTTTTGGAAGTTGTATATTAAATTTTCAACATGTTTCGTTTATGTGTTGTAACAATCCTTAACGCGACCGGCATTCAAAGCTTTTTCATTCCCCTTAAATAACCACTATATATATAGATATCACTAATGAGATATCTACTTTTATAATTGGAATTTTTTTAGCAATATTCTTTATATGTGTAATGAGATTCCAGTACCTACTGTGTTCTGAAAAATTTGTTTAAACTCAAAATATTCTAAAATATCTAAAACATCTATTTTAACGAAAATTTAAAAAATAAGTCACTTTCATAACAGGAAGTGGGTTTTTAGACCTCGCAAAAATTTTAGTTTACTCTGTATAATAATTATTACGCATGAAACAGTTTGTTCCTCTCACAAAAGAGGAAAATGTTTCAGAAAGTTGGCATTTCCGCAAAGCCTTGGCATCTTCGTACTCGCCAACTTTTTACGCTCCATTAAGCGTAATTTGCTTTGAACCGTTTCAATAAAGCTGTGGCTAATGTAATATTGAAGTTATGAAATAAATAAACCATGTTTATCACAACACACTTTACCTTTGAGAGAGTAAACATAAAAAAATTGAATAAGAAATTCTGTGCCTGAGAGCCAACACCTGTAAAATCTATTATTGACTAACATGATCTAAATACATTTTTTTAAATACATAATTTTTTTTTTTCGTTTATTTTTTCGACCCGAACCTCGAACGCGCCGACCGCAGCGCGGCGTCTAGACGACATCGCCACCATCGCTTCTCCGTAGCCCTTGAAAAATATACTGTACATACGCGACTTTGCTAAGACGTGAATCTTAGGCTTTATTTATGTATAAATAAATCAATAATATTTAAATTGTGTTTTGTGATTTTTCACGGGTGTAGGATTAGTTTTTTTTTAAATATAATTTACTACCAATTATATAATAATATTCACGATATTTCTTCAATCCTGAAAGTTTTTAAATCATATTCTATATATTAACAAAAATAACAATGCCGTAATATTAAAATAACGTAAGTGCGTACAAAACATTCTGTATTTCAATTATTTTAACGTAAATGACTTGCAATAAATTAAATAAATTTCATAGAATGCTTTACCTAACCAGACAGACAAAATAGTATGCCACTCATTTTAACACATAAATTTTGCCGAACGCACATTAAAACATCTTCCCATGCACACTTTTTGATTGTTGAAGCTTTTAACAGCGTCATCCTCCAATATTTGATATATCTGGTCATGCCAGTCCCTTCTCGGAAGCCCCCTTCTCCTGTTGGCTTTTCAATATTCTCGTATATTCTACTTTACCATCATAGAATGCTTTACCTAACCAGACAGACAAAATAGTATGCCACTCATTTTAACACATAAATTTTGCCGAACGCACATTAAAACATCTTCCCATGCACACTTTTTGATTGTTGAAGCTTTTAACAGCGTCATCCTCCAATATTTGATATATCTGGTCATGCCAGGCCCTTCTTGGAAGCCCCCTTCTCCTGTTGGTTTCAATATTCTCGTATATTCTCTTTACCATCCTTCTTGATCAGTCAATTCTCCTCTCTATCGTACAAAGATTTCCATCATATTCGGTCGTCACGTTCGTTCCTTGTTTTCCAATTCCAGGCATCACTTCTATGCATTACAATTGACACCAGAACTCCATTACGTACCGCTGGTCTTGCTTCCTTTGCATATGCCATTTTTGCATTCGGAAGACCATTTACTTTGTTTCCCGCGGTAACTGTCCTTTCGATATACTTTTCAGCCCTGCCATCGAATAAACATACTTCCAACATCACAAACTCGTTCACTTGTCAGAAGAATTCATTGCTTACCATTACGTCACTCTTTCATCTCCTTCGAACACTAAAACACTTAAATATATCGAATATAGTTAATTGTAGAAAACTAATTAATTAATAATGTGCCGTACAAAAATTCAAACTCGTCCCAGAAATAATCTTTAATATAAATCGAATTTATTTTAATAAACGATGATGAGACTGTCCAGTCGTATGTATTCTGAATGTTACTTAAAACTCACCTAAAAATATTGTTCGAAAATGTTACAAAATAAAATAAGATTTTTTAAATTCGTGAGGAATCATTTAAGTTGATTATGTGTTGGCAAAATAACCGACAAATAAAAGTAAACAAATAATAAACTTGAGGGTAGTTCGTTTAGGGGAAAGGTTTCTCAACGGCGCGAGTATCCACGTCCCCATCCACACCCCTAAATCGCCGTTGTTTCAATCGATACATTTCAACCTCCGTCTTGAAGCGCGGGGTAGGTTAACGGAGCCTTCTCACAATGGCAATGGGAAGATTTATGGCTTTAAGGATTTTAAAAAGGTAAGGAGGGGAGGCCGACTTTGCCCTTCCCATTTTCGAGGGATTATCGCCGGAGGCAATTGCAGTGTGATCGATGGCGTGTGATTTATCGGGCGCTTCTCCCCTGGTTATATATTATTATTTCAAGAAAACTTCTTTTACAATCAGATCAATCATCCCTAAATGACGATAGCTCATTAAGAGTGTCAGCAATGTAGGACTACGCAATCAAATATACTGTTACAAAATTTTCTTTGTGTGTCGGTGATCTCGGATCTTACTTGAAGGAGTCAAGCTTATTTAGATTCAATTTTTTTTTCTGAATATGTATAAACTTTCAAAAATCTATATCTATTCTAAAATATAAAGATTGTAAGTTTGGAAATAGGAGATAATCTCCGAAACTATTCATCCGATTTAAATTTTTTTTCACTAATATTTAAAATGGATTTTCAGGCTAGATGTGGGCTGTATATTATCCAGTTATAGTAAAAGGGCTTTTCGTGGTGACCTATTTTACAAATAAAGTCGACGAGAAAATGGTCGAGCGATGCGTTTATTATGAAAGCTGCGTTAATGGTAAAAGATATTTAAATACTTTCTACGGGGAAGTAGTAGAACTCAAAAAGTTGTATAAAAAAGTCCGCGATGACAGATGTATATGTATATGTTAAGGTTAATACACAAATTGATAAACTATGACTATAAGTTACTAAATACGCTTGCGAAGCCGCACGGTAAGCTAGTAATATATAAAACGCAATGTTCGTATGTATATCCGCTGTAGACTAAGAAATAACTAGATCGATTTATGCGCGGTATTTTGAAAAATGACCTGAGTTGTTTATAGAAGGTTTTATAGTTATTGAAATCCTCGATCTGACTAGTAGAACGAAATTTAGGGGGCTAAATGTTTTATTTTTAATTTATCAAAATATGTATATACTCAAATCTAGTAATAACAAAATATTTCCGGGTGTATTTTCACTTTAAATTTCAATTTATTTATTTAATAATATGTAAATTACAAACTAAATGCTCAAAGTATACATATTATAGAAGCATACATATTAAAATTACAATATGTAATAATTTATTAAAAATAATATATAACACCTGGTCAAAGATGTAGGAAAATTCTGCTTCGGAAAACCCCTTCAGACACATGGAATATATCAATACCCAAAGCGATATTGTTCAGCATAGCGGTAGCTCTTCCTACAGGCATAACCATCGGCAGGTTGGTCCTGTATATTGGAATGTGAAATAATCTATGCTGCGATGTCTAAGGCCAAAGAAGGAATATACAAACCAATGCCCCGCATAATTTCAGGATTATCGATCATATCGCGCCACAATCGACAAAAGTGTGTAATCAAATACAAATTCATTCTAGTCTCTAAATGTATTGTATTTAGTTAATTTCTCACTATTGTATTAAGTTATTATCCTATTAAAAAAAGTCAATACAATAAACATTGAACTCAAAATCTGAAAAAAAATGCAAATTTTGATTTAGCTTATCTTCGCTACTGTCAACGTTTTAGCCAAAGTGTAGAGAATATTTTTATTTTTATTTTTTGTTAAGCTACAACAGGCCACGGAGTCCAATTACATTAACGTACAATTAAACATGTCACAAAAACACTTCAAGCTTGATTTAATTACATAGATGTATTGTGACCTCACCGGAATCGAACCCGGAACACTCGGAATAGAAAGCCAGTGTCATGCCCACTGGACTACGAGGACCGCCAAATTTGTATTTAAAATTAAATGAAAACGCCCTAGAATGTGTTGCTACTAGCTATGAGACATCCTGTATACAAAAAAAATCTATAAAATTATTATAGTAAAGACATGTATACCAGAATTTCACGTTTTGATTCTCATTTCGGAATATAATTTGAGATGAGAATCAAAACAGAATTAGATCATGCCAATTGCATGTTTGGCCCTAAAACTTATTTTTTTTTATTTAAACAGAAGTTAACAAAGTGGTTACTAAATGTAGGTAGACTGCAAAACGAAAACAATGTGTCCAATGTGACAACTTAGATTCCATTGCAAAATTTTTTTGTGACTATTATAATTCAAATACCTTCTGTAAATATGATTTGTTTTTTCTCTATGTGAAGTGAATTTGTAATTTAGTGCATTTTATAAGCAATATACATGTATACTCTTATTTCTAACCAAATTTCAAAAACAGTGTAGTTAGATGCTTTACAACAGACTAGTCTAGTTATGCAACTATCTTTACCTCTTTCTATGTAACAAATGATTTAGAATAAATAAAAAAAAAATTAAAAAAACTATCTTTACTGCGCCAATTTTCGCAGCTTATCCAAAAATTGAATCGGATGGCGAGGCTCTTTCAAAATACATCACACGAGGAGGGAAAGTACAATGTTTCATGTTGAAAATTGCTTGACATTTTTCATTCCTCTGGCGTATGTGGTTGGTGAACCCAATTAACCCCGGGAGCGGGATCCTTCACTTCACCAGGAATGTTCCGTTATTAATCAACAACTTTACTAGGCCGGAAACTTGTTTGGAATACAAAGCGCCGCGTCTAATAGTGGGGAATAAAAGAGATTTTTTTCTGGCATTTTATATAGATCACATCGAAAAGTTGTAAGTAATTGCATCAACACAATTAACTAGTTTAATTAGTATTGTTGTTCAGAAAATTAATCAACATATTCCGCAGGGGAAAAAACAAAGAAGACAGAACGCCACGCATTCCTTTCTTAACACACGACTTTTATTCCTTCTTTTTAACTCGCACGCACGTTGGTTCTTTACGATTCTGACATGCTGTTTCTTCGGGATTTGTTCGATTCGGTCACGCTCAGTTCATTGTAGTATTTATTGTTCACACTCGCCTGGAAAATAATAAAATGATGAGAGAACTGACATACCAGATTTAATACGCTAATTTTTAGCGTATTTAAATAGCTGTAAATACGCGGAATCTTAGTTATCCTCAAAAAATCTATTTTTATTTTTTTAATTGTATCTTTTTCGAAGTGGTCCCAATCAGATATAATACACTTATGCCAGCGCTTTTTCCGACCTTCGAAGCGCTTCTGAATGCAATTTATTTTATTTTATTTATTAAATCCCAAAAGAAAATATACAAAATATAATATATATTATGAGTATATTAATTCGTATAAAGGTTTATACATATAACCTGTACATAGGTTCGGGAGATGAGAAGTTAGACATGTGTAATGATTTACACACGACTAAAACTCATTAAAAACTATATAAATTAGTAACCAGTGACTAATATTAATACCTAGCTTTCAAAATCGTGACTCCAATGTTTTCCAACGATACTGTTTTTAATTTTTTTCATCTGGCGAACACGGAGACTGATGCAAGGAAATGGTGTTGTTTTAGGCCAGAAATTTTGAAAGCTTAATTTCATTTTCTACGCTATTTACTCTATTATTATTATAATATCTACTCCATTCTATTTTCAACTAGTGAAAAATCTATAAGCGCACCGAACCACGTGCAACCTTTTCGATAATCAAATATTAAGAAAGCATCTAAAAGGACTACCAATACGATACGCCTGAAAAAGATACATCAATAAAACAACAATGAAAATATCTGCATATTTTTTGATCAATTCTTATACAATGCAAAAAGTGAGGAAACAATATCAAAATATATATAAGAGTTCACGAAAGATAACGATGATAACGTTGGATTCTTGAAAAACAACAAACACGTACAGATCTTGATTTAGGTCCTCTTTTGAGTGTGATATAATGTTCACATTGTTGATATAAAAATATTGTCGTTTTCAGAATACACCAGATTGTTTCTCGATTTCTGGACCAGCGAATCCGTTTTTTATTTATCTTCGTTTTTTGTATTTGATGATAAGATTCTTTTAATTATACGAAGAATTAAATACGTCTATCTGAGACACATGCAAAAAATATAAGTTAATGTTATTATTACAAATGAAATTTATTAAGAAATAATGTAAAACATTTCGTTCAAATATTCTGACAATAACTTCAGTCATAACGTGAAAAGCCACATATATGTTGTGGTTTTTTCACATTTGTAAGTGCATATATATATATATCGGAAACCCGTAAGATGGTTTTAATCATATTTAATACGCATATGTAATCTGATATAGTAAGTGAATTGTACTGTTAGTTTTCCATAAGATAAAATAAATGGCAAAGTTTGAACCGATAATGATAAGGAAATAAAAAATAAATAAACAAATATTGCAGTAGACATCTTTCCATTTACGAAATACAATCGAATTAGTGTTATACGAAGTGCGTTTTACCGTTGTGTTACGGGTATAGATACTCGACTATATTTCTTAAATGGAAAGAGGTCTACGCTTTTAGACATTTCTATTCAATAGCAAAGCCAGTTAACATACAATATAATACACACGATTAGAAATACAAAATAAGATAAGATTACCTTCGGCGATAAATCAGCGTATACATTCAAGTTGCCCGACTACAAACAGCGTTGCCAATTGCACGATCCGATAAGGGGAGTTCTACGTGCGTTCTATCCTCCCAGTCTGGCAAGTTTCCTTAAGGGAAACTCGATACAAAGGGTGTACCTCGCACGTGGTCCGAAACATTGGAGAAACACGACGCGAATACTGAGCGGATTCGCAAAGGAAAGGAAACCTCGAGACTTTGTCACTCAAGCGGTATTCATTTTTATTTTTCACAAAGACTTTTTCTTTTTTAGTATTTTATTTCATTTTGTTTGAGAAATCAGACAGCTTATTGGCGGCAAGCTGAACAACAATAAGAAATATTTTAAAAAAAACCGAATCCTCTAAATTACCATGGACTAAAAAGGATGATAGTTTTACTTTTATTTTTACTGACTAAAAATTATTCAAAACATTGTTTTCAATCGAATTTGTAAAAATGCATTTATTTCATTATTTCATACACTCGAATATACAAATATATTTTTTTAATATATATTATTTTTTACTTTCATTATTGCTTTTGTATTTGATAACATCTACTTGTTTTATATCCATATTTTATATTTATATCTCCAATTAATCTTACATAGTTTTTTGTTCGTATTCTATTGTAAGCTGCTCATTTTGGCACAGGTTTATCGTAGTGAGATGAGGGGATCTATTTCTAAGTAACATGTAGGTATTAAGTTCATGATAAATAAACAAAAAAAAATTAAAAGTAGCTTTTCGTGCAGTGATCACGATGCTTATCTAGTGAATCAGTGGTCGGTGGTTTGAGCCCCATTCCGCGAGACCAGTAGGTTATTCCCATTTTCATAGCACAATCGTTTAGCTTAGTTAGAAAAAAGCAAGAATATTGATGCATTACCAGACCACCAAAATATATAATCAATAACTATTCTAAATTTCTTAATACCAGACTTCCGCATGGCAAGTGCAAATACCAGCCACTATATTTTCTAAGGATCAAGCAAGCCATTTTACAAATATAAATAAAGGTTAACTAAAAAAAATGTATAAACCGATTGGAGTAACTTTACGTCTACTGATTTCGATACCACTATGTCGCATACGCGTCCGTCCTAACGAAGATACAGTGGTATCGAAACCGATAGACGTTAAAAAACTCCAAGTAGTATTTAACAAAGTTTACGCTATAAACATCAAAAATAATTAACTTATAAAATGTTTTATTTTTTTAATTACTACTTTTTTCTTATTAAAAAAAATAATTATTTGTTTATTAAATAATTTAATAAATTCTTCTTCTTCTTCTTCTGCTTCATCTAGGTCTGCGTACTGTCATTGCTCGGAGCCTGTTCCTGGGATACAGATGTCCAGCTATCTCGCCATCTTTTATGCGGTCTTCCTGGGAGTCTGGTACCAGACGGCAGCTTGTTCGCTGCCATGCTCACTACACTCTCTCTCAGAACAAGCTGTCCCCACATTATCTCTCCAGTAACGTCTTTTAGATCTTCCTCTCTCCAGAAACGTCTTCTAGATCTACCGCCAATGCCGGTCCCAAGCCCGGATGTAAAAGTAAGAGGGTTCGTGGGTAAGGTCAGCTGCCTGCCTACGGTAAAAAAGTAGCAAGCCTACAGTCCGGAACACCGAGCCTCGGAACACTTATTAAATTAAGAATACTTAATTCAATGAGTACAACGTATTTTTTAAATTAAATTTAATAACTTAAAAATTTATGTATAGAATGTATGAATAATAAAAAATATAACCAAAATATATCAATGCATTAATTTCCAACACAAAACAATCTGCATTATGTACTTATTTCATAAATTGATACCACAGTCCGAGGGGGGAGTAGCAAGAAGTACTAAAGCGCTAACTTATCATGTAAGAGGTAAAGGGATAAACCAACATTCGGAAATTTGTTTTAATTCTTTTTAAACATCTTATACTAATTTAAATGTGAAAATAAATCGGTAGTAGAGGTGTAAAAATAGTAATAATAATAATAATAATAGTAATAATAATAACAATAATTAAAATGTTTATTCCAGTATAACCAGGCTGTAAGTGAACGTGGTTATGCAGAAAGCAGCCAACCAACAAAATGCTAAAAATGAGTCATGCACGGGTTTGGACAGCTTCCTACGATATCTTTATATGCTGAAATCGTGCGTGCTCTTTATGCTATAGTTTTTTGTAAATTCAAATTTTTCTAACCCACATCAAAATTGCACTTGGTGAGTTTTGCCTCTAAAGGGACGATATTTGTTCAATCATTCTTAAAACATATTAATTTAATAACCACGACTAAGACAAACAAGACTTTTTTATGCAAAAGAAATTTTGAAATAAAAATGACAACTGACTAAACAAACATGCTTATACTTAAATTTAATATTAAAAATAAAAAAATATACGTGTAGAATAAATCCAAGCCACATAGTACCTATAAAATAACTGACATGTAATAATGTCACTCTTATTTTATAGAATACATCCAACCCACATAGAACAAAATGAGTCCTGTTTTTCGTACATTTTGACATTTTGCAGAATAAAACCAACCTGTAAAACGCGTCATATCTTTGTAAATAAAAGTTTTTTTCTTATAATTACATTTAAAAACCATAAAAATATCTTTACAATAACCCCTACGCAAAAAATATGCAATAATGCATTAAATATCGACATATTAGGTTTCTGTAGATTAAAATTTTTAGAAGCCATTTTCTCAGTTCCATGTTTTTTGGGTTGGCTGCTTTCTGCATAAATAGTTCAAGTGCAAGTCCTGGTTCGCCATATAAATTTAAGTTATTTATAGCATAATATCTATAGAGAGTAAATATTGAAAAAATATGTTTCCAATGCTGTCTTTGCGACAATTTTTTACTGGGGGACCAACTAAATAAAGGTGCTATATATAAAATGCAAAGAATAGGAGAGGATGACAGAAATATGAATGAAAGAGGGCAATGCAAACCGTCAATTTCATAACCGACCACAAAAATAGTTCTCACGAACACCCATCAATCTGTACCCGTTACATTTCTGCAGACATCGTAACAATTCCATTTCAATTAAGTTTTAGTGCTTTTTACACGATTTATTATTACAATTTTCTCAAAAAAGATCGTAAAACATAATGAATAACATAAATTTATTAATTGTTCGAAGAATATTTTTTCTTCTGAATGAAGGTTTGAACTTTGTGGTGACATTATTATTAAAATAAAACTATACTTTGTTAATACTTAATACTTTGTTAAGTTGTAAACGTGTGGTTATTGACAATGGGAGAAATCCCGAAAACGTTCTAACAATTCAAAATAAATATAATGGAATAAAACAATGTTGTTTACCCTCATTTTTTAAAAATATTAAAAATGAATTTCCACAAGGTTACAAACAAAAAACTTGAACATTTAAAATAAAACTTTGAAATTAGGGTTGAAAAACACATTAAAACATTAATTAGCAATGTTGAGTCGGATTTTGCAAAACATTTAATGCAAAACATTTAATGAGCATTCATTTAATATTAACACAGGTTTAAAATTTTTACGTACTAGTTATAAGTATAATAATATGTTAAATAATCCACCGATAAATAATCTAGAAATACTTGAAATTAGGAAAGGTGTCAATATGAATTTAAATATAATAAATAACCAGACAAAATTTTGCACAACCCACTATTGAACATAATTCCACTTAAGAATCCATCCCCTTCCAATGACATTCCCCATCCCCGTAACACACTTGCATAGTGTATCCACATTTCAACTTTAGTACACAAACAATCCTGAAGCAGAGAACATTGTTCTCGAAACATGTAGATTTTATATGTAATAAAATGGTGAAAACAATGTGATTTGTGTTTTATTTTAATAAAATTATTTGCGATTTTTTTTAATCGTGTTTCAGAAATAAGATTACGGACACTTAAGTGTGTGTTCATTTATCAATTTTTTTCTATAATATCTGTCGTTTTATTATTATGTTAGGCCAGTCATTAATGACAGAAAAGAATCATATATTCAAAATTACACAGAATAGTTAATGGGTAACCTTCTAGCATAGAATTAAATTGCTATTGAATATACTATTAAAATATTTTTTCACATTCAGTCAAATGTCATATAGAATTATGCAAGAATATTTAAGGTGTAATTTTAAACGCCGAGAATTGTGCATATTTATGTGTAAATCAAAATTTCATGTAACACAAGCCACATTGAAGCACGTTTATTTTTCTAAAAAAACATTTTTAATACTAAATAGTTGCATTATTTTAATTATCAACGAACGATTTTGTTACCCATAAAACATAAATTTAATGATATTTAATTGTGAAATTAGTTGGATTAAAATACTCCGTTTTGATTTTACATCTCCGTGAACAATGCTTTATTTTACACTAACATTTAATTAACTAACTTTAAATACAAGCCCAATTTAACAAGGCAGAGGCAATCTCTGGTGCTCTGTAATCTATAATTTATGAAAATAAAGATATGGCGTCAAGAGCAAGATGAGGATCTATAAAGCATGAATAAGTCGCTTTATAGATTAATTAGAATTGAAAGAGTGCAGAAAAAAATTCTACGTATTTTGTCCTACAAAGCTGGTCAACACAGTAACTTTCACAGCTACGAGGATCGACTTGCTTTTTTCAGGATGCACAAAATTGAATCCCGACAGAAAATATCTAATCTTGTGCTACACAAGATTTTCAGTGGAGCTATTGATTCCCTTATCCGACATAAATTTGCATGGTAAACCCCGTATAAGAAACCCACAGTTTTCTTTAGAATAAGCCAGCACTCTGCCATGCCGGATATTTTTTCCAATCATAAGAATGTGTCGTATTTACAACACATATTTTGCTGACCGTAATGTCGATGTTGATATTTTTGCAGATACCCTACCATCATTCAAAATGTCACTCCTAAAAAACATCAATTTTCTTGACGATAGCCTAAACCCATAGAACACATACCAATTATTTAGTTAGATATGTTCACGTATGTTATAAAAATAATCTAAAATATGCATATGCATGTTTAAACTAGAGCAGGTCGAGGACACTTGTATTTGGGATAATGGGCAGAGTCTTAATTTTATATTATTCTTTTTATTCTTTCCAACCCTGGGTAAGAATAAAATGTTCAATTTCGCGACTAACAAACTCTTCCCGGTTTGACCAGCTGGAATTCAAAGAGACGAGGAATGAAAACACGAAATGATTCTATAATTCAGGCGACAAAGGAGAATAATTCGATTAAATAGCCTTTTCATAAGATTAAAAACACATGCAGCTACGACGAAAATATGATTCGAAAGAGAGCTATTTGTCAGCAAATTTTCCTTTTATACCTGTCACTTTATTTCTAGAACAAAACAAAAATTACACTTTACATGTTTCCAAATCCATATTTCTTTTTTCAAATCCTTTTCAATATATTTTAAAATTATGCATTGTCGAGTTCTTACTAGCACGAAATAATAAATAAAACACATTATTTTTTTATTTATTCATAAACAAATATACAAATATGAATCCATTTCAATTTTTAAGACATTTTAAATATATATTACAATGCTAAATCATTCAATAGATATTTTGGAAGAAAAACTTTTTGTATCATGTATAAATTTTTCTGTTTTTCTGTCTCTAATAATTTTTTTTTAAAAAAATACCAATACTGACATTCGGCGTTGAAGTAAGGCTAAATACAGTCAGGACTAAAGAAACTTTGAGGACTTCCGAGATAAAGACACTAAGGATGATAGCAAGAAAGACTCCGAGGGATCGCGTGAGAATCTCTAGAATAAGAAAGATATGTGAGGATGAGGACATTGTACGATGGAGTAGACAGAGAAGGAGGGACTGGTATGGTCATGGTCCAGAGAATGGACAGCACCAGACTCCCTTATATCGTGCTACATAGTTAACTTCACGGAACCCGTCCTCGCAAAGACCTTCCAAGGGATGGAAGGACAGCTGGTTATCCACCTGACGGGAGGCGCTATCCTATAGAGAACAAACCACAGAAAGAAGACTTGTCTTCAATAAAAGTAATTCTGCACCGGTATATCGAGAAGTTATTCCTAAATCTCCCTTGCTGGTACGTATCACCTAATGTACCAATGGTTACACATTCTTGGTTAAATATCGGTTTTGCCCATCACTACTTTGTGCTGACATACAAAACTTTAACTAATGACGCATTTTTCCATAGGATCTAGGTATTAAAGATGCAGTTCGACGATAATACTCTTCATCCATATTCCATAAATCGTTGACAGCCAAAGGATCTGTTGACAAAACAAGTCTCCCCCTAGGGAATCGAACCCAACAGGTTTTTGTAGACTCAGAGCTCTAGTGTACAGGTGACCAAACTTGCTAACCAGGTGCACTTGTAATATTTACGTTTACATTTAAAATACCTGCGTGCTTCGTTAGGCTCGTGTTCCCCCAATGGGAACAGATTTTGTAATAAAACGCATTGACAGCAGGTACACGTTCACAGATTAAATAAACATAGTGACATACAGCATTGGCAAAAAGTTTTAGATCTGAAACATATTATATATAATAAGAATATACCCACTTTGTTAAACCACTGATATATTGAAAATATCAACACGTTTTGGGGCCAATGGTTCCTTCATCAGGATACAATGTACACTAAAAATTAAAAATCAAAAATCGATATAGGTATAGACAATAAAATCAAAATAAAAATATGTATGGGAGATAAATAAATAATAAAGTACTAATATGAAAACAAATTTAAAAGATATTTTTTTGTAAAAAGGACCAGGTTATTTATAATATTCTATTTTTATTCTTAACACTTTTCCGAAATTTCTAATTTATCCAAGTGTAATCATGTATAATCTAAATACAATAATTTCGTTGTCCATCCGTCTGCCCGTTCATCTGTCTGTCTATCCTCGTAACTTAGTATAACTTCCGTAATTTCGTTAGAATTCACGGCTAAAAAAACTAAATTAAACAGCTGGAAATGGGGCTTGAACCACGGGCCTCTCCATGGACCGCCAAAAAAATGGCCTCTGCTAGAGACATCTGTTGTAATTTTTTTCTCATTTACAAGTTAGTACAGTATACTTAGATTTCGCAACTGGTAATGATACCTCTACATTTTATTTTTCAAAGTGGAGTTTTTTAGCATTATTCTTTATTAACGTATGTACGATTTTTATTTAAAGCCATAATTATAATTTTTGGAATATCACTCATCATAACTATACAAAATACTTTTGAATGGTATGTGCTTTTTAAATTTAAAAACCAACCTTGGGTTCGCATCTTCATTTGGTTACACTTTTACACACTGAAGGAAGCGGGACCCTTTTAATCGTAGGCAAAGGCATAACAAAAGTTTTTATCACAATGTTCCATTTTTATCTCGAATACACCTTCACAGTTGAAAACCAAGGCACTATGGGGGTCAAAACATAATTGAATATTGCATATTTTAAGCAATTAATATTCAAACGAAAATTCTGAATGAGTTTATTAATAGCATCCCCAGAGCGTCTGATAATCTTCCGAACAAAAGTGTTCGGAAACCTTTTGATCGCACTGTGCACGAGTTGAAGGTCCAATCACGCGGCGGCGCTCGGCTAGAGGCATTCCTGGGTCCGGGGCAAAAAGGTCTAGGACATATTAACACGGTGGTATTAGCTCGCCTTCCGCCGCCGGGCCGCCGAAAGGTTAATTGCCTCGGCAGTGACTCGACATATTTATAACCGGCGATATGTTGGATGTTTACCGTTCTGTCTTATGTTCGTACTGTCTGCTATACAACACACCTGTGTATCGGGTAGACTCAGTAAGGGCAAATTAAACGAGAAGCTTTCAAAGAACGAATCAAATCGTATAAAAATTGTAAATGAAAGATTAAAGGTTTATATTACGGTCATTCGACATATTTGGGTATTGAAATTAAACGAATATTTTATACTACCGTATGGATGTGTAGCGATTAGATTCTCGACGTTTCGCTGGAGTCGTATCTCAGCGTCTTCAGGAGTGTGCCGAGAGAGCATGTAATTATTACACAATTGGGCATGTAATGGGCTAATGTTACAGAGTATGTAGGTAATTATAACACTTCATCATCAACCTCGTAAAAAATTAGGTGCTGGGGGTCAGACTGTTGCGTTGGCCAACTGCACAAACGTAATCTAAGCAGTAGGGTATGACTATATATTTAACCAATTGATGAAACTTTTTCCAAATTGATAATGTACATACATTAGGAAATGAAATCGTATGTTACGGGTGACAATTTAAAAAAATCCAATTAACACAACAAGACACGATGTATGAAATCAATAATTAAGATTTCTATTCCGCTTTTTTCCGTATTAAATATGTAGGTATGTATATATTACAAAGTAACCTCTTCTTCACTGTCAAAAAAAATAGTTTGGCGTGTCGAATTCGAATCTATCTTTATGAAATTACTATATGGTAAATGAATGGTAAAAAAAGTAACCCATAAAAACCAAGTTTTTATTATACTCCCTTTCTTTGTAAAATATAACAACAATTAAAGACGAATTAAAACATATAACATAACACTAAACTTACAGTAATTTAATATATTTCTAAAATGTCAGATGTTTTGAGCATTGATAAGACACTTCATGCTTTGAAGATTAAATTCTAAAAACATTTGTCAGTCAATTTAGATTTTCGACGTTCGTAGTGAAGTACCTATTATGCATACCGACGGAGTAATTCTTATTTAGAAAATATTCCACGACGTTATCGGGCCGCCGTAATCAAACTTTTAAAATGATTCCAATTTGAAAAAACCAATAAAATTTCTAATAATTCGAAATTATACTATAATTATTAATTTTTTTTAACGAAAATTTGATAGATCTTCTTGATCGTCGCCACGAATCTACTTGCTAAGTTTAAGCTTGATTGGATCACGGGAAAAGGGTCAAAAATCGATCCAAAGCTTTTGTTGACGGCAAGCAAGCAGACGCCAAGAGTTAATATAAAGGGAGTAAAAAGCAAAGGCATCAATATCCAAATTTTTTTTAAATATTTTGAAAGCAGTCACCGAGGATAACTAATTTAGAAAGTACTGAATTCTAGATGTTATGTGTATATCCTTTCCAAAATCGTGTAATCTATAAATTTATAGGCTATATTTCTTATAAAAACTTTTTTTCAATACATTCTGTATTAGTAAACCACGATGACTGCATTACATTTTTTTTTATATTTCTGCCTTTGCTTTTATACCCCACAAAAAATAGTAACTTATAATTTTCAAAATTGAAATATTACTTAATTAAAGATTAATTATAGAAGTCTCATATAGACGAAGCTAATTTATAAATGAGAAAAGTGGAAGAAAGTTTCTTATACGATGGCTAAAGGCTTACAACCTGTGTGAGCTGGCTTTAGTGATCACGCTTCACAATGTTCTGACGATGTTCTGTTCTTTATATATCTTCGAACCAAGAATCATTCTATGGTCTCTGCTAGAGATATCTGACGGAATCCAGTAACTCTGTTCTTAGAACAAACTTTCATATAAAATATTGTTTAGAAATATTACTGTTATTTAATTTAATTTTTATCTATATGCAATAGCATTACGGTTTTGTCAAATTTCAAATCACGTTTATTTTTTTAAAAAGTGTGCCTTTAGAACAGATGTTTTCACATTCTAAAAGAAACTGACATTCCCATAAAACGTATCAATTTCCATACTAAACGTTTCAATTTAATCAATTTCCATACGCTGAAACGTGGCACAGAAAGAAAAAACTCGCATAAATTTTTGTTCAAAATATCATATGAAACGATGTTACTCTCCATATTTTTGAAGGATTTTGTAAACTTGTTATCTTTTCTTTAAAAAATATGGATTATATTCAACAGAGGTTTATATGTTAATCGACGAAAAAATAATGATTTTATCGAATCGATAAATATTTTAATGTAATTCGCGTAAAACCTAAATACATAGCTAATCCACAATATCTTACAGGTAAATTCTTGCCCAAATTATGAGTCGAAAATTTCCAAATAACGACTCAATATTTCTGACATTTTCAAAGCTAGTCCATAATATCTTACAGGTAAATTCTTGCCCAAATTATGAGTCTAAAATTTCCAAATAACGAGTCAATATTTCTGACATTTTCAAAGCTAGTGCACAATATCATACAGGTAAATTCCTACACAAATTATGAGTCGAAAATGATCGAGCAGCAATGACTAAAAAATTATGGAGTCAATATTTCTGGCATATTTTCTGTAAAACGTCAGATTATTATTAATGAAACTTATATTTAGTAATATAAACCAGCTCTATTATATCCTGTATATCTAAAATAATATAAAAAAATAAACACAGCGTTATTAAAAAAGACGCAATTTAATTATAAATAATTATAACAATATAACTAAATGGTGGTAACTAAGGGGTAACAATAATTTGAGTTATCACTTATTCAACAACCACAAAAAAATCTGAGTTATAATGTAAGTTTTATCGAATATTAAAAATTCATTTGCTTCAACACAATTCAAATAGGATAATTAAAACCTGGCAGAAATTTGAAATATATGTTTGCAAGGTTTTTATGCTTTTATTCTACAAGTATTGAAGCGAATGAATTTTTAATTTTCAATTCAGTTTATTTGATAAACGTTCAACGAGTTCACGAACGAGTATTCAGAAAAAATGTCAGAAATAATGAAAAAAAAAACGCAAATTTTGAAGACGCCTACGTTGATATTTGGACATTATTACTTGAACATATTCGACGTATAATTAAGGTAGGAATTAACCTGTAAGTTATTGTAGTCTAGCTCTGTTACACCTTGTATATACTTATAATTACTTTTGACTTGTTCATTGGTTTAGTGGTTAAGGAACTCGCCTAGTGATTCAGTAGTCGAAGGTTCGAGCTACATCAGAAGCATATTATTTAGTATCAAAATAGGAGGATTATTTACGTAGCAATTATTCTGCGAATTTAAAAAATAAAATTATATATTAAAAATATTTTTTAAAAGGCCATGCTTAAATTTAAATGTTATAAAAATCAATAAATTAAATTTCGATCAATAGTACCACAAAGTGATATAATTTTCTACTTTCTAGTTTTATAATCCATTGTACAAAATCACTTCGGTGGGAAACTAACGTCAGATTTTGGTGAAATCATCAACTAAATTCCCATGTAAAATTTGATTTGATGATTTGATTTTATGATAGATTAATTAGTGAATCTGATAAATGATTCATATACTGTCGTTTAGAATACGTCTGTGTGCAAAATTTCAGCTCGATTATATGTAAGACGGTGAAACATCGATTATAAGATTCCGTCCAGGCAAATAGGTGAAGTTAATATAAAAAAATTATGTATTACACCCTGACGATGGAAAGGTATTTCAGAAAAATGAAGGTTAATTAATTAAATAAGATAAGTTTTATACAAATAAGATTTATATAAATAATATAATCAATATTTTTTTAAATGTCAAACTACAATTGAAATTCTACATCAATTGAAAGAAAAAGAAGTTAATATAAGCGTGGTAAAATAATAATCGTGGTATAATAATTTTATGTATTCAATAAATGACGCATATAAAGGCAAAGACAGCAATAACAAAAAAAAAAAAAATGTTTTCAATGTAGTCAACGAGTAGGTATTACTAATTAATCTACTGAATTCTATATTTTAAGTATCTTTCTCTTCAAAATTGTGTTGCCTATAAAGTTATAGGCTATTTCTATAAAAACAAAAATTCAGTAGGTACATTCTATATTAGTAATCCTCGATGGCTGCGTTAATTTTTTTTTGTGTTGCTGCCTTTGCTTGCGAAGAACTTGTAAATTGAATAATTAAATTGAGTCGTTTGAAGTGATAAATATTATAATTTGATTTGTCTAAAAGTTGAGATATTCATATCGAATTAACATTGGTTCCGATGTGATTCGCCTTCGAAGCTGTCTTAAGAGTTGTTAAAACACAGTTCCCGAAGTGTTTCTCGAGGCTTTCGACAAAAGTGCTCCTGCAGGGAACATGTAATTGAAATTTAATTACAATATCAGCACTTGCCACAGCAGCTTCTTATTCACTAATTGTAATACAATTAAAGAATAAAATATTTTCCAGCTTGTAATTAACCTGTAAGATTGACTCTCTTGTAATTGCGGTGTTTTAAAAACGTTAAAAAAAATTATATTTATTCCCTTACAAGATGTCATCTATTCTAATACATAAAGAGGTAAAGTTTGTAAGTTTGGATGTAGGAGGTAAACTACTCATCCGATTACAAAAATGCTATTCTTTCACCAATATTTAAAAAGAAAAGAAATTCAGAGTAGACATAGACTATAAAATAAAAGCGCTTTTCGTGGTGACTTATTTAACAACTAAAGTCGACAAGAAAATGCGTTTTTTATTAACGCTGCCTTAACGGTAAGAGATGTTTAAATACTTTCTCCAGAGTTGTGAGCTTAAAAAGGCCTGTAAAAATGTCCGTAACGACATATAATCTATATGTTATCTATATCTATATACACAAAATAATAAAGTTTGACTAAAAGTTACTAAAAATCTACGTAAGCTAGTTCACAACAAAAAAAAAATGAGAAAAAATGTCTGAAAATTTCATATTGAACCCATTCAACGATGCACAGTGAAATCTTTATCTCAAATGGTATTATAATTAATTAAATACAATTTTAAAATGTTTTCATTAAAAATTTTATCTTATTTTATCTACTTTATCAATTTTCTTATGTAAACGTTTCTTTATCACCATAAATTTGGAAAGGTTTTAAGAGTTGGCCTGATAGAAAAATTAAATTATAAAAAAAAAAAAATATTTTGTTATCAAATAGACCATCAACATTCAACATGTCGTTACTGACCCTGACAGGTGATCCTAGTATTTACATTAGAGTACAGAGTATAAATATTTCACGTTTACATTTTCGCTTCATAATTTATTTACGTTCTCATTTGATTCATAATGTACCTAAATATAAATAAGTTTATTCGGAACCATTGATTTACTAGGGGAATTGTTATTAATATTCTCAAAGCGTTCTTTGAATATGGGGAATAAAATAAACAATAGAATGATATATTTAAATTTTAAAAAAACGATGACAAAATATAAAATACAAAGAATAAAAACGAAACGAAAACAATTATAAAATATTGAATAATGCGAAGATAAAAAAATTTACCTTAAATTTTAAGATTATTAAGCAAAATATTTCCAAAATCATCGATTCAAATACTTATGAATTAAGATACATTATAGAAATCTGACAAAAATACCTGTAAATACTGGAAATATCTCTAAAGCAATAAAATATCTAGAAGATAGACCGACAACGAGCTTTACTGGATTTCCGAAGCATCAAAGTTCTCCTCCTGCCATAAAAATGGAGAACAATACAATAATGATCCCTCTGTGGACAAAATTCAGTAATTGTGTTCTCAGAATATACAAATAAAAATATAATTAAATACAGTGCGTCCGACGACCGGTGTTGGAGCCTTTAATAGCATAAAATATGATGAATTTTGTCTCGCTTGATGTTATGAAATCACCAAATTAAACATATTATTATAGGTATTCCAAAAACTTACAGAGACGATTCCTTTGTAACTCACTTGTCAACTCCTCTTGGTTGTGTCGAAGATTTAGATATTGTGAACTTACCTGAAAAGAAAAATTATCATTATTAAATAAGGAAATTATTACAGGTGCATTGTGTTTGATAGAAATTGATGTAAGCCATTTTGTGCAAACGAGTTTTTTTTACAATATGTGCAACTAGTTTGCGCCTAATTTTATTTGCATTTTCAATCAATACAACAAACTACAGAAAATATATATGTATAGAAGTCTCACAGAGACTTGTATGGAAAAAATGTATTGAAGTCTTTATAGGGTAGCCACCGGACTTGTTACCTGTATGAGCTGGCTTAAGTGATCACCTTACATAATGCAACGTTCACCAACTACACCTTAAGAACATCCACACATTATCAAATTTTTTGAATGTTGTACATATACATTCTGTATTCTTTCAAATATTTTAAAGGACCATGCTAGAACTCTTTTTATAGACCAGTAGGTAGGTATATATTTCGAACAATTTTTGTACGAATTTTCAGAGAACACAATTGTTGGATTTCGTCCACAGAGAATTTTGTTCTCAGAACAATATAAAAATATTGTTATTAATATACTCGTAGATACTTACAATTAGCGAATTATCAGAAGGAGTAGTTACTTGTATTATTTCAAAAAATTTTATTGTCTGTTCATGTTTCCCATAGGTGTTTTTATATATTACCTTCTAGATGGAAGGCAAATGTATAGGTAGGTCTAATTCACTTGCCCAGATGATGCTGTGTGGGAGAATAGTGAAATTGAATAGATTCAAAAAACGAGAGAGAAAACAAAAGAATGGCAAGCCGCTCTGTAATGGAATCTTACAAAATAAAATTGAATCGGACTCGTCCAGTCTGTTCCTAATAGATTCTCACCGCTTTCATGAAATTATCTGATTCCTGATATTCAAACATTTTTTTTTATAAATATTGTAAAGTTGAATGAGTATTCTACCTACTAACTTAATTTTTTCATATTTTGTCCACTTACATTTTTAATTGTTAAATAAGTACATGATCTTATTTCCTGTCTCGGGAAAACGTGCACTGGCAAAAGTTGCATTCAGCCACGGAGGAGGAGCTCCACGGAAATAGGCATGACGCGCCGATTTTCTTTTTTTAATTTTACAATTATACAATTATTATACGATATGTAAGTACCTTAATAAATATCAATAAATAATTAATCATCTCATTTTTAAAAATTAAACAACTTCTGTCTAAATTTTACACTTCCAGGGCAGTGTAGGCCCTTAACGTATAAGTAATAACTAATTAATGCAAAAATTATATTCAAATATAAAAAGTCCGTCACTTTTGACATTTTTATTTTTGCTAGTGTTACATGTTTCAGATTTCATAAAAACGAGAGAATTTTTTTTTGTCATTGGATCAATATAAACGTTATACATAGCCTGCTTTCATAGAACGTACTAATTGATCATTTTTTAACATTGCCCACAATTGATATTGTCACAGATTCGCGACGGTGAGAGATGAAAAACAATCTTCTTCTTCTTGGGTTTCTTGCTGGTTGGGGGGATTGGTTTGCAGCAAAGCACATCTCCTTCTCCATTCTGCTCGCTCTCCGGCGATCCTCTTCAGCTCTGTGTAGGAGGCACAATTCATATCTTGGCACACTTTCTCGTAATATTCACGGCGAGGGCGCCCTGTGGCAATTTTTCCCTCTACCATTCCCTCCAGTAAAGTCCAGTAAAGTCCAGTATAGTGAAATATTTTAAACCAATTTATTTTTTATTACTCAGATAAAGGCACTAGACATAAACGTAACTGAAACACTATTCCGTAATTCGCACCAACCATCGCTCGAGACGACACTACTTGTATCTGGAACACTTTATTTCACATCCTTTCTATCATACGGATTTGTTACGCAGGTAGGTACACTGGTACATTATTCGCTTGCTGTCTATGTTTGCTCGGATTCACTGGTTTTGCTTTATCTATGATTCCACCAAATGTCAAACTAAGAATGACTTAAAAATTCTCTCAGGTTTTCACGGCCGTTCCGAGTCTTCTAGTTTTCTGGCATATACATTAGTGTGTAGTTTTCTGACATACACACGGCAGAATATCCTAGAAAACTAAACAAATAAGACAGACTTCTTGATTTTCCCAGGTCCTACAAAGCATTCTAAATCATTTCAAATCGGCTTGGTGGTTTCGGAAACCATCGATTATGTAAAGTTCTCGTCGTTTTTAGAAACTTGTGACAATAGCAAAGGTAAATTTTGATAAATAATTTGTTTAAACTTTTTATTTACGCATATTCTTTATGAAGTTCTAATATTTACGATTTTATTTTATTTTCAAAATATCTATGTGTATGCAATGTTGATTATATAGTTTAAATAATTGCAGTTGTTAGATACGCTTAAAGAAATAGACATTGTGCGCTCGGTGAAAGGGATTCTGCTATGCAGATTAAACAATTCAATTGCCCTCGACAATACGAGCCATTGGACGTATCTGTGTATTGAATTGATCCAATTGTTTGACAGGATAATGGGGCAGGTTTGATCAAGCATATTTTATTACCGAGTAGATATCATTTAAAACCGTTCGTTTATGAAATACCTACGTCTCTTTGAATACACGTTTTGGTGGGAATTTTAATATTAATTTATTAGAGTTATTTACACACTTTTCATTTTGCCTAAGCTATGTTGAACAATTGAAGATTTTTAATATCATTCAGTAAAATAAGTAATTATTTTAATGTCTTACTGATCATCAAATTAATCTACAAAATGCGTCGTTGTTCAACAAAAAACCGATTATATCGATTATCGATATCTCGCACATACTAGATATACAGACGCGCATTGAATTAAAATGCCCAGCCAAAGGCGCCTGGGGTACCAAAGTAATCAGAAACACCCGAGAAAAAAAGCCAATTAAGTGGACTAGAAGCCATAGCTGAATATGTTACTAACACCCGGTACAGAAAACGCGATCTTATTCATTAAATAATAAAATAGCAAAGGCAGCAATATCCAAAAAATTAAAAACATGTTTTGAATGCAGTCGCCGAGGATAACTTAATTAATATATATTGAATTCTAGATTTTATGTATAAATTATGTTTTCTTTAAATTTATAGGAATGTTTCTTATTAAATATCGAATTCAGTACATTACAAATTAGTAATCTCGGATGACCGCATTCATTATTTTTTGGATATTGGTTCCTTTGCTTTTATACCCTACAACTGATATGGCGCCATTTACGAAAAAAATTCTCCTCAAGGGCGATTATGCTCATTATACACTGATAATGTATCCATCCAGAGGGATCCATTTTTTCTTTGATCTCACATGATATTTTTATATTTTTTATTCTTGATATATACTGTATGTACCTACTTTTTGTGAAAATAAATATTAGTTATCGAGCTAAGGTGGCAAAATGATAAAAAAAGGCTACGTAACTCAAAACAGGTATTTCTATATATCTAGTGGCCGAGAGGTTTGCTATATATTATCCTATATTCATATGTTTTATTTGTGTAAGTATCAAGAAATTAAATGTCTTTTCTAAACGCCGATTTATCGGTACTAAAATTAAATGAAAATTATTTTCATTATCTACAAGGAAGCTCTTGTGTATTTGTTAAGACACGATTTCACTTACGGATTCAATTGGGTTAGTAAATTTCACAGAACTTTATTCTGAAAAATTGCAACTTCACAATAACAATGTGTTCTTGAATATAATATATGTGTATTGTATCAAAAGTGTCCAAAAATTAAAAATGAATTAAAACAGTTAATTTTGGGGTCACCTACCGGCAGTTACACAGTCATTTGTGCCTACCGTACCAGAAAAAGTGAATTGCTCTAAAAAGTGAATAAAATATGATAATCAATTAATAAAAACGAGACTTACAAATAAGGTTGATATATTCACAAAAATGTACGAAGCTGCTATAATCCCTTTAGCAGTCAAATGTTTTTTCGTTGATTTGTTTTTTCTGTATGTCTTTCTAATTGATTAATAAATTTGGTTTTTTAGATTTTCATTAATTACATATATTAATGTAGTCACCACAAAATCATTTTACTTTTTTTGAAGAAATAATATTTGTGTTCAGTTATTTTGATGATTTTATTGATTTTACGTGTTTAATTCGAACCCGTGAGAATATTGTATTGTGTAACAAAATGCGACCAAAGTTTCTGCGCCAACACCGAAAGCGCAGTAATACCATTGAACGAGGAATTATTTTGAATTAATTCAATCCTTTGACAGTGTTGGTATTGCGGACAATAGAGGAAGTCGGTCCATTCCGATAGCCCGGGGCTATTGAGACTAGTTTCGCAATACGAGCCTTTATCAGATCGCAGGCGGAGTGGGTACCCAGGTGCCCGCTTGGTACCGGCTGGTGCAGAGGCTCGGAGATGTATCTCCAGACTCGGGTCCTTTGTCCGTTTAATCATCTCTTGCATACCAAATTCCGCAATTGTATACATTTCTGCTTTAATAGAATTTTCAATATTGCTAGGGGCGATGGAACTACAGATGGTTTTTCAAGCGGTACCTACTGCTAAAGCTACATCCCGTTAAAGCCCGAAACCTCACCAAAGTGTAGTCTCAAGAAACGTTGTAGATATGCCAGACTGACTTTCTCAAGTCACATAAACCAACTAGTTGCCAACATGTCACATAAAGGATTTTCGAATGAGAAGTGCATCGAGCAAATGTACAATTTCATCATTCGTTCAAAATTGGAATATGGAATGGCAGTGTGGAGCCCACACCAAAGGAAATACATCGACATGATTAAGCAGATTCAAAAAAATTCTTGCGCTATTTATACGTGCGCAGAACAGGAGAATATCCTACATTTATGAACTATGAAGTACTACTAACTACCGCAGCCTCGAGTCGCGCAGACAGGAGGGCCTAGTCATGTTGGGGGTTCAAATTTTAAGAAATAAAATTGATGCCCCGAACCTGCTAGAGAATTATGCCCTGTTTGTACCAAACAATTATTTGGAAAATCGAGGTCACGCGCTATTTCATGTCCTAAAATGCAGAACGGATATAATGAATAAGCATACCATAACGCGTAGTGTGCAACTCCTAAATGAACTGAGCGATCATGTCGATGTATTTAATGATAGCATTGAATGCATCAAGCAGCAGATCGCCTCCATTTAGGTACTCACTCCAGAATATTATAATAAATATAAATATCAGAATAAACATCAGATGTCCAAGTGAATTCATGTATTAGCCCACACAACATTATGTGTGGAACTAAATTATTAAGATAAGTAAATAAATAAATAAATTTACTTGTATTGTAAATGAAACAATCTGTAAAGCAAAAAAATATATAGTAGCGGTATGTTTGAAGATATGGATGGAGTATCTGTAGTACTGTTGGAATAATGTTCGCCCTTACTTATCATCGCGCCGTTTCCATGCGGGGGCAGTCAGAGATGATGGAACACCATCCATTCTATCCCCTACATCCTAACACAAACTAAGCTCCACGATTGTTGATACTCCTATTAGTTAATGGACACCCACCGCTTTCCCAGGATCGTTTTATGAGCGAAAGCTCCCATATCGGTCCTACTCATACGTTGTCAATTTTTTACTCTAAAGGCCATCTGCGTGTCACGTCGTATAAAAGATGACGCGACCCGGAGAGATCAGCAATAGTCCATTCACTGTATCTCCTCCACATATCACACTTAATTAGGAAATTTCAGAAAGAAAAAGTATAAAATAAAGGTAAAATAGCAAAACGGTAAGATAACAGACTCTGAGAGTCCTATCAGGACCATCCTCCAACATCTGGTTAATCTGATCATGCCGCGTTTTCCGCGGTTGCCCTCTCTTTCTGACACCGTTTCATATTTTTTCGTCGAATATTTTTGCCCAAACCATACCTCATTCCTTCGCTCAACATGCCCAAATCACCTGAGCGACCCTTTTTTAATTCTATTTACAACGATAAGATCAGTTACATTCTTTACAAATTTGTTCATTATATATCTACTCAATTATGAATGGATTTGCTACACATATTTCTAAGTTATCTCAATTATACTGAATTCAGTCGACTTTGGTTCCTCTTTTGCCAGCTACAGGCTTCACTTCCTTACATCAGAGTTGGTACCAGAATTCCATTTTGTTGCGATAGTCTTGCCTCGGCAGGTATATTTCTATTAGAAATTATTGCACTCAAAGCACCATTCATTTTATTCCCTGTACACCCTCTCCTCGATAACTTTTTCAGCCTTCCCACTTGTATTGAACTTACTTCCCAAAAACGCAAACTTGTCCACTTGTTCCAAAAATTCATTTCCTGTTAGTACCTATTTCACACGCTGTCTCCCTCTCAAATACGTTTCCTTACAAACATACATATCGCCAATAGACTCTGTAACTCTTGTTCGATATTTTCCATTAATAAAATGCAGTATTACTGCATTGTATGGCATTGTATCTTCCTAAGGATGGTCGTAAACCAAAGGATCCAAATATTAAAAATTAGCGTTACGTAGGTACTCAAAATACGTGTCACATGAATATTTTTACTATTTTCTAACTAAGATAAACGTTTGTCCTACAAAAATAGGATTACATATATTTTTAATTATTATTAAAAATTTAAATTTTAGAACAAAAGGCAATGATTGTTTCTGAAGCCTCTTGAATCAAGGATGTCCATAATAAATTTGATGAAAAAAATATTCTTATTTGATGGTTTCATGGGACGTGTCCACTTGATCAGTAGGCAAGCACTTTACTATCAGAAGAAGCAAGCACATCGAACGATGTTTTAAGTTCAATTAAAATATTTTTTAAATTGATTCAGCAACATTGTAGATTGATATTTAAAAAAAAAATTATTATATTATTTGTATAAATCTACTTTTTTTATTTGATTAATTACACCAACATGTTTCAGAAAAATCTTTCCATCGTCAGGGTGTTGTATAACTGTCAAAATATCAGAATGAAATGTCTTTTGTTTCTGGTTTTTCTAAATTATTTGAAAAATTATTTTTAAATATTATTACTGAAGTTCTTGATTACTCGCAATTATTGGAAAAAAATTTAGAATTGGGCTAGTAGTTCAATTTAATTGATTAGTAACAATATTTTGTTGACTATTACATGCTTTACTAATTTCTAACGATTCTAAATTATTCAATTTCAGACCAAAATTATTTATGTGTAACATAGAAAGTCCTAATTTTTTTCCCTAAAGGTTTTTCTGAAACATGTAATTAATCAAATAAAAAAGTAGATATATACAAATAATATAATCAATATTTTTTTCTGCATACATCATTGTCTTAAAGGTAAAACTCACTAAGTGACGTTGGAATAATTTTGCGATGATAAGGTTTAAAATTATGAGTTTTACCACTAAATACCTAACTATAAATAGATACGGAATATTCATTAATTTTAACCTTTTTTATTTATTTAATTAATAATATATATATAATATTTTATTACAATGATACCTAGAAAATGTTTACAATTTTTTTTGTAAGTACGAGTATATATCTCACCAAAAAGAATTATGATTCTTGTGTGTGGTAAGGGATAACCACCCGGAACAGAGATGGTTACAATATGAATGTTTGTATTCATAACTCACTTTAGCCATTATTGAGGTTAGTGAGTTTTACCTCTAAAGAGACGATATGCAAATTAATCGATTTTATACACTGTATTTCGACTGTGATGAAGGTTTGTCGGATAATTTAGTATAATATAAATGATGTAAATAAATAAAAAATTCTTGCTACTGTCATCCATCATAATCGACATAAAATTCGATTCGAGGGGAATCTATCATATTTCTTACGTACTGCGTTGTCATCCGGTCAAGAGGGACAAGAAAAGATATCGATTGTCGCAGTCCAAAGTCGCCGCGGGTCTCCGGCCCGTGCGTCTTGTAACGTTTTGTGTTTACAAATAACGATTGTGTCGATAATCGCTCCCTGACATCACTAGAGACCTCCACGATGATCGGCTTCAGAAAAAAATATTATCTTTTGTTCTGAAAATTCAATTTTTATGATTTTTGTTAAATATGAGGACCTATTTTCGTAGGACAAACAATAATATTGATATGACACATATTTCGTATACGCAATTCCAGTTTAGAATATGTGGATCCATATTTTACATTACTACGAAGCAGTATTAATGTAAAAATAGTGAACACGACTTTCAGAGTCTAGAATGAGCATGAGGAGGATGTATAAAGTTTGCAAGAAAACTCACCATATTATGAATGTTAACAGGTCAAAAATGACGGTGCTCAAAAGAGAGATTTGATGAAGAAATTCATTGTATTATTTAAGATAAACTCTCACAGTCTCACAGAGGCCAATCTACTTAGATGGGAAACGTGTATGGAAGTTTTTTGTATATAGTAACCCAGAGATTATGACCTATAGTTGGCTTAAGTGATAACATTATACAACGCAACATTCACTAATTCTACAGTAATGACCTGTAGCTGGCTTTAATGATCACTTTACACAACGCAACGTTCACTAATTCCACAGTAAGAACACACACACATCAATTTTTTAAATGTTGTATATATATTCTAAATCAGTTTCTTTCATATATACGAATGGACTATGCTAGAAATATATCGTCATTTCTATGAAATAGCATACATGGTAATTATATTTATTTTATTTCTATGGTTTCTAGGTTATCATAGTTATCATAGTTAAACTTAAAATTATGGTTATCGAAAAAATGACAAATTTTAATAATGTGATGAGTGAATTCTGAGAAGTTGTTACTTTTCAGCAATGTCAATAATATTTTGTTTTCGTATTTGGTCTCTGGCGGTTTGGTCTATGTAATCTAAAGTTGTTAATTCTGGATCATATCAAACCCAAACAAATCCAACGCTATATCGAAGGAATTTAATTTGTTCAAACTGAGGTTATAGATGTTATACAAAGATTATTTTGGTCAGCTGCAAAATATTAGGTGGCCTTTGTCATCCTGAGTGGTCACGTCCGTCTTCGCGCAAATCCCCTAAATTGTTAATGGCCACAACATCGAAAGCATAGCCGACGTCGTTGTTTTTGTGTAGTCGTACGGGTGAGAATGATAATTATTTTCTTCGAACGTCTACCTAATTAGATGAGTGCTCCAACCGACGCATCCAGCCAGGCAACCAGGGTGGAATTTTGATGGCAGATGATGACGCGATGGCAAAAACCTAAGTGATTAAAACCAATTCCTGTCGAGGGCATTTAAACCAATTAGCAAGTGTCTGCCTGTCCATAGGTACACATGATCGATGGTCACCGCTTTTGGGCAGTAACAAAATGTAACATGTAAGGTAGTGTACGTATACCTTAATAAATAAATGCCTCGGGGTCTTATTTATAATTAACATTTAAAAAGTGATGGAGTTCTAACTATTGTGACACTGTTACAGCATACCGATTGTTCGATATTTATAAGCAGGACCAGATGTCATTGAACACTTCTCCTTTCCATAGTGCACGTTCTACTTAAATGTTATTTCTATGATTTTTACACAATATTGCTTGATTCTGGAACATTTGAATTTTATCTGCTTGATTGTGTACATCTGTGAGAATCTTTGTGTGTACATGACCGTATAACCACAGTATACTAAGAACAGTAATACGTCTTCATATAAAATGGCCGCTACCCATTAGAATGTTTGCGTGCGTGTTCGGCGCCGTGTACGCTCGAACTGTAACGCACACATTGACATAGAATATGGGGGCATAAGGCGGCGGCAGTAAGGGCCGTGCCTTCGGTGCCATCCGCGCTCGCAGCCGCCGCTTTAGAAAAAAAATGCGCTTCCTGAAAAAATGCCTTTTTTTATGTTTGTGGTGCTTTACTAAAAAGGTGTGTTGATTATCACAAAGACTGTGAGTTTTTAAAAGTCTACGTTAATGGTAATCAGCGCTCTTGCAATTTAAGTGCAGAAATTAGGTATACTAATTACAGAAATTTTCGGGTTTCGTGTCTACCTTTTGCGTCGGAATCTCAGACGCTACGAGTTAAAAGAAAGGGAGTAAAAATAAAGTGACGACCCTAGCGTCAATGCAAGAGTAGGCTTATAACTCGCCGACAGGCCGGAGATAAACATCTGTTCTGGCTATACTGTGGTACAACTCTTTAAGATAAAGAACTAAGTGAATCAGAAGAACACAGTGAGACGTAGCCCCCTTCTGATAAGGGAGAAACTAAGAGGGATGTTTATTGTTGAAATTTGATTTAAAATTAGTATTAAGATTTTGTCCTCATTTAATTAGTGCCGTTCTGAATTTTACTTACTGCTTTTTACTTACTATTCTTTATTTTTAATGTGTTATTAATTAAAAATAACAGTAAATATTCGTCAAAATATGTCGGCAGTATGTATCGAATATAAAGAGAATATAATCACATTATTTTCAGTGTGCATTGCATATTCGCAATATAACGGACCATATACTATGTAATTAATAATACTCAATTAGGCAATTACTAATAGCCAGTATTAAAATTCACTGGCTAAACTAAAAAATATTTATGAACACGAAAATATCCCGTAATTCTCTAAATATATTCTACGAGTATAATTTAAATGACCCTCTTGTCATTCGCAATTCTACATTTTTCTCTATAAATTTTAATTGTTATATAAATGTGATTTAATTTTAGTAATACCGGTATATTCGTATAATTAATTACCAAAAATACAGGTTCCTGCTGAAGCACCAAGTATCGCGATCCCACATCTTCGTCCCGGAGGACGCATCAAATAAATCATCACATACTTTGAGAAGAATCAGTATCGTATATTACTTAAGTATCAGATGTTTTTATGTAGCCGGTTGATGTTGTTGTGAATATCTTTTTAAATTATTACATTTTAAAGTGATGGTATTCAAAAGCGACCATATTGATGGTTTTTGAAAGTGATGGTATTCGAGAGTGAAACAGTGAATGCTTTGACGAAGTGAACGAGTTTAGGTATTTGGGACTATTTATATTTCCTGGAGATATCGAACGCCAAGGATATCGAAAGAGTTACTACGGAAATAAACGTAAATGATGCCTTGAAAGTTATAATGACCAAAAAGGATTTACATATCACACGAAGCAATGTTAGCAGTTCATATTGAAGTTTTGGTGCCAACTCTAATGTATAGAAGTGATTTTACAATAAAATAATTAAATCTGAACAAGCGTAGTAAATAAAACATAGAAAGTATCATCGAGATGATTTATTGATTTGGAATATTCTTCTTCTTCTTTTTCTTACTTTTCATAGATCTATGTGGTCTGTTCTCTAGAGGATAGCTCCTCCTTTGAAGTGGATTCCCAGCCGCCCTTCCATCTTTTGGGAGGTCTAATTATGTGCGATATAAGGGAGTACGGTGCTGTCCATTCTCTGGACATGACCATATCAGACCTTCCTTTGTTGTCTACTCCATCGTACAGTGTCCAAAGCCTCACATTTTCCCTTTTATTCTGGTATTCCTCTTGCCTGTTATCTTCCTTGGTGTCTTCATCTCGAAAGTCTTCGATATTTGTTTAGTCCTGATTGTGTCTGCTAAAAAGTATTTTGATTAAATGTTTACTACTTACGAAGATTTTTAATCTACCGGTTTCAAAACGTACCAGTCTCTTCGTTAGCACAACCACTACACTACACTAGAAAATACCAATACTTGCTACAACTGCAGTTTTTTGATAATTGGAGAGCTGCGTGAGAAGGTATATGAAAAGGTACAAGGCAAAAGTGATGTATCAGGACAGAAGAGTGTGGCCTCCAATACTCTCCAACCTCCCCTGCGAAGAAAATACGGGGAGTTTCCCTTTAATTTACATTAACATTAATGTTAAAAAAATAACCCATAAAAACAATGTTTTTACAATATTCCCCTTCTCATTTTCAGGTTTCGAGCCTACCATATGCGTCGGAATCCCCGGACAACTTAAATGAAGAAACATTAAAAATTTGACAAATCCAAAATTATACTATGATTATTATTATTTTTTATTACAATACTCCCTTTCTCATTTTCGGGTTTCGTGTCTACCATACTCGTCGAAATCTCCATACAACTTGCATGAAAAAACCGTTTGAAAAATCAAAAATTATACTATAATTATAGTTATTTTTTAACGAAAATTTGAAAAATCTTCTTGATCGTCGCCACGAGTCTGCTTGCAAAGTTTCAGCTCGATTGGATCACGGGAAAAGGGTTAAAAATAGATCCAAAGTTTTTTCGTCAAGCAGACAGACGCCACGAGTTAATATAAAGGGAGTAAAAACGTTGAGTTATATTTATCACAGAGGATGGATCGAGAGGAGTAGTCTATCTCATCATCAGGTGTAATTAATAACTAACTTAAATACATAAATTATGTCAATTTATTCGAACAGAGCAGCGGGTCGCGTAGTGGGGAGGATTTTGTTGGTCTTAAGAGGAAAAACATTAAGGATCGGAGAGATCTGGTGGCATGTGATGTTATTCATGAAACTCTATATTAATGATAAAAATAACTAAATGTGCGTGAATTCCAAAGTTCAATTTAGTGTTAATTAAAATAATTATGTTGCACCACAAAGTAAACGCCATATCAATGAACTTTAGTTAAGTCAGTAGATAATAAATCATATTTGACTGTGAACAATTTTTTATGAACATATAGAATGCTGCAATAATGTGTTTTGATAATTCAAAAATATTATCGAAATGGATCGTCCATTGTGAATACATGTGTTATAGTCATGTACCCACAAATATCAAAATACTGTACTGCACATTCTTCACTAAACACTGATGCTGTAAAAAAAAGTATTGGTGGCAGACGACATACTTTAGACGTCATGAACAAGAAAAGAATCGCTGAAATGAACGTATCGTACAATTTCGGAAATCTTTTTATATCTGGAATCCATCTACGAGGTCTGCAGCATACCTACGTGGTCTCAAAAGGATTGTTTCACATTGCACACGGCTCGCACACACAAATTCAGTGAGATGCATTTCCAGGCTGCGTAATATTATAATATTATATTCGGTGACGTTAATTAGTTGCCTCATCCACCTGAGTCATACCCTTGGAGCAATGTAAAGAAAAGTCCAGTACGATTTTAACTCCCCCAAAAGAGATATTGGACAAAAGAGATATAACCCCCCAAAAGAGACAGAGATTAAATCGTAAAGAGAATGATTGACTCTCAGAACTTCCTAGAAAATTATGGTCTATTTGTACCAAAAGACAGTTTCCCTAATAGAAATCACGCATTATTTTTTGTACAATTATAGTTCTATGTACAAAGCATTTAAAATCTTCGACAGCCTACAGAAAACAATTCGAGATACAGAACAAAGGAATTTAAACTGGAGTGAAAAATGTATGCTATTAAAACATTTAAATCACTAATGATTATGTGTAACAATATGTTTTTTTTAATGCAAATCATATATTAGCCCATATAACACAAAAGATGGAACCAGCTAAATTATTCCGTGTCCCAAAATGGAGAACGGATGTTACGAATAGGCATACCACAACGCGTAGTGTGAAAATTTGAAGCGATCATATCGTTGTATTTATGACAGCATAAATAGCATCAGACAGAACATCTCTTTTATATATGGTACTCACCTCATAAATTGGAGGGTAAATCGAGCAATATGTCAAATAATTATTATTAAAAAAATAGTAAGGGTCTACCATAGTAAACCAACAATACTACCCTTCGGTAAAGGGTAGTATTGTTAGGGTAGTATTGTTGGTTTACTAAAAGTCAGAAAACCCATACTTTTTGAAGAATGTTTTCTATGTGGTTTTGGATACTTGAGGTCATAATTTAACTTTCTAATAAGCTTGTTTGCCTATTTACGTTAAAATATAAGCATTTAAAATTTGCAGTATATAATATTATGTTCCAAAACTGTTTCCAAAAATTAAAAAAAAATAATTTAAAACTAACAACAAGCTACATAAAAAACACCTTGTGGAAATATCTATCCCTGTTCTGCTATTACAATTTACACATTATTGGTCAACTCTACGCGGAGTTAATAGCGCATTAAGAATTCAATTCGATTTGAGATGGCTTGTTAAATCGTTGGACAAAAAGTATTTATCGTAATGCATTTTGAAATGCTTAAATCACGGCATTTAATTTCCTGAACTCGCTCCAACCGAAAACAACTAATGCGTTTTTTGTTCCCGGAACCTTCCATAAACATAATTAACTTTTTTTCAAATACCGCGGTGAAATAAAATCGTTTTACAGCATCGTCTTCCAATGGAGTGCCATCTCTGAATGATTCGGGGCCTCTTGATAAATTTTATCATTATCATCAAAGTAGTATCTGTGTCTGACATTCCAACATAGAGCATGCAATAACGAGAGGTGAAAATGACGCAATGCACTGCCTATACATATTCACGTATGCATATACATAACTGAAACAACTGGCTAACGCAATTAGCTAAACAAAATTTGTTGGGCAATAAATTAATATAAATAAAACACAAATCACTTTAAACAATTTATATTAATCAATTAGAAAAGACATAAAAATATTTTTTCATTAATTTGATTTTTTCTATATGTCTTTTCTAATTGATAAATAAAAATTGTATAATATTTCACAGAACTTTGTTCTGAAATTGCAACTTCATAAAAATAATGTGTTTCCTTTAATAAAGATCACTTTGTTTTCACCGCTTTATTAGATTAAACAATCTACATGATTCGAGAACAATGTTCTCTGCTTTAGGATTGTTGGTATACTAAAAATTGAAAAAGTTAAACCATGCAAATGTGTTACAGTGAATGGGTGGGTGAGAGGGGGGGTCAGAGGTGTTAATTATTATGGAATGTCATCTGGAGAGGATGGAATCTTAACTGGAAAAATATGAAATAGTGGGTTATGCAAAAATTTTGACTGTGTTTTCATTAGATTTGAATTAATATCAACATTTTTCCCAATTTCAAGTATTTCTAGATTATTTAATTCAAATACAATAAATACATAAACAAAATTTTGCCTAACCCACTATTGAATATTTTTCCACTTAAGATTCGGTCGTCTCCAGATGACATTCCATAATAATTAACACCTCTGACCCACCCTCCCCTCACCCACTCCTTCACCGTGACACATATGCATGGTTTAACTTTTTAAATTTTTAGTACACCAAAATTCCTGAAGGAGAGAACATTGTTCTCGAAACATGTAGATTGTTGAATCTAATAAAGTGGTGAAAACAAAGTGATTTGTGTTTTATTTTAATAATAATTTGTCACCACAAAGTTCAAGCCTTCATACAGAAGAAAAAATATTCTTCGAACAGTTAAAAAGTTAATATAAATCGAAGACATGTGCAAAGGAATGGCTTCGTCTGTGTGAAATTTCTTTAATTTATCTCAATTATTAATTATACCTCTGTGGACAAAATCCAGTAATTAATAAAATATAAAAATATTATCAAATATACATTTTTATTTACTTTATCTACTCGTCTACAGGAGAAATTATGGTGATTTATGACTGTAATGAGCGGATCTATTGACGGAAATTATATTTTCTGTATGTAAATGAAAATAATTCTCAAAGGATAATAAGGAAGCGGATTTTCCCACTGCTTAACCGGAAAATTTGAGAACGCAACGCACGCGCCCCAAGAAAAAATAAAGTACACATTCACTTGGAATTGTTTGTGGCCTTTTGTATTACTAACAATATTTTCCTATAAACGCGAAACGTGACGTGGGTTCGAATCTTCCCATCCGGATTAAATAGTTTCCGTGTAGCCGGGGATTAAGGAGATCTCTGGAATCAGAAAAATCTGTAAGAACGTGTGGGGAAATAGTATAGCGGGCTATTTTCTCGCTGAGGTTCTGTCTGCGTTGGAGACTGCTGAAGGAGCGTCTACAAAAAAGCGCTACGTGTCTCAGACACTTGTATCAATCATATCATCCCTGCATGAGAAATATTTATATTTAAACTCCGATCTACCACATAACAGGCAGAGATACTAATCTTTGCAATTCCGACGGATACTTAAGTGAAAATGGACGTTAATGAATATTAAAAAAAAAAAGATAAAAGTACCTATAGCAAAATGAAATTAATGCACACAAATTGAAAAGTGTACTAAAAACGACATAGGAATTTCAAAAGTATCATAAATAGGAAAAAACTAGTCCGCCTCAGCACAGGAACTCCTAGTGAGGAGGACTAAGAACAACAACAACAACTTATTTTACATAATATTATATTATCTGTGTCTACTAGTATCTAAATAAATAAATAAATCTTTATTTATCGCTTACATAGTTTCACAAAGTTCACCAGGTATGACAATTTTTCAAGTAAAATACATGCAAATATTGATTCATATTTAAATAAAATACTTGAATAAGACCACTTTTGAGTTTAAGTTATACACTACTAATTTCGAGAACTACAGATTTTCTCATCTACAGATCAGAATATAAACTTTTTATTTTCTCACCCGTACATGAGAAAATCTGTAGTTCTCAAAACTAGTAGTGTGTAACTTAAACTCAAAAGAGGTATTATACAAGTGTTTTATTTATAAATCAATAATTAACATAGAAGATTTAGTTAAAAAATTTGGGGTTAAAATTTAACTTGTATTTTATATGTAATTAAAATATTTTTTTAAAAAGTAAGAAGAACATAAATGTTATTTAGGCTAATAGATCGAAGACGAAGAAGCATAAACAAATTAAGGAAGTGAATAGTCAAAAGATTAACAAAATAAACAGACAGAAGAACATGGAAAATAGCATTGCATGAATCCTACAGAAACAAAAAAAAATTTATCCTGAAAACAATAGAAAACAGAAGCAGAAAATATTTAGGTCATATCCTCTGATATAACTAATTGATAACGTGATAGAAGGAAATAAATAAATGTAATATAGCAATATAATACAATAGCAAATATAAAAATAATAAAAAAGAAGAAACTGGCAGAGGAAAACATCAGTGAGTCATTTGGAGGGCACAGCGAGAAAATAAGCCGCTAAAAGTAAAAGACTGCAACTACATATGGATTGATGAAGAGAACTACAACGACAAGAGAATGTCACTTAATAAGAAGCATTTAAAGCATGGCAGGTACTTTAACGTTTTTACTTCAAGCCATAACGGCTTGTAACAATGCCGAGTCACTGCATCGATATTTTTTTAATAAGTTCATTATTAAGAAATAAACCTAATTAAGCACTATCGAAGAGCATTAATTAAAGTGCAGAGAGTGGACGTGGAAGGTTGTTCCCTCGTGGCGCTCCCCTTGAGAGAGTAATGAACACAATTTACCCCGTCCTGATCAGAAATCACATTCATTATTCACGTCATGTCTCCATATTATATTCAACACCTCATCAGTGCGGCCTGAGAAATCATACCGCAGAATGCTGATGATGTACCCCGGGCACCAAGGGGTTAGGCTTCTCAAAACGTGTCATATGGTGTTTTTAGAATTTTGAACAACGGAGACTACGAGACTAATTTTGAATATATGAAAAACACATTAAAAAATTGTTACTATTAATTATATTTTTTTATTTTCAATAAAATATCAGAGGACCGAGGGTCTACGACTTTTATATTTTGATTTACATATAAACATTTGGATAATAAAAAATTCATAAAAAATGGAAAAGAAAAAACTAACCCATAAAAACCAAGTTTTTATTATACTCCCTTTCTTTGTAAAATATAACAATAATTAAAGACGAATTAAAATATGTAACATAACACTAAACTTACAGTAATTTAATCTATTTCTAAAATGTCAGATGTCTTGAGCTTTGATACGACACTTCATGTTTTGAAGATTAAAATCTAAAAGTCAATTTAGATTTTCGAAATTCGTAGTGAAGAACCTATTGTGTATACCTACCGACGGAGTAATTCAAATTTAGAAAATATTCCGCGACGTTATTGGGCCGCCGTTGCTAGAAATAAAACTTTTGTATTGATTCCAATTTGAAAAAACTATTAAAAATTTGAAAAATCCAAAATTATACTATGATTATTATTATTTTGTAACGAAAATTTGATTGATCTTCTTGATCGTCGCCACAAGTCTTCTTGCAAAGTTTCATCTCAATTGGATCACGGGAAAAGGGTCAAAAATCGATGCAAAGTTCTTTCGACGGCAAGCAAGCAAGCAGACGCCACGAGTTAATATAAAGGGAGTAAAAATAGATGACAAATTTATATTATGTCTTTGAACTTCTCAGTACGTTTATTACAAATAGACTCAAAAATCCCTGTCCGATCAATGAGATCTCTACGCCTATTTCATACCGAGTTTTAAAATACTAATCTAGCAGTGGCGTGCTGCGCGTACAAGCAAAAAATCTGTGCATTGCTAAAGATTCTGAGAAACAAATATTAAGTAAATAGTTTTTATCTTATGCAAGGATAGTACTTTTATGTTTTTCAACCAGTAATAGGGGACCTTCCTGAGTATATACGCTTACTTGGTTTTGCTATCTCATTTAAGAACATTGCTAACCGTAAGCCCGTGAAAAATCACGGGAAATAATAATTACAGGATGTTGAAGCTGAAAATTCATGTATAGAAAACCATTTGTTTTTTAATTGACTTTATTCACTTAAACTTAATACTAATTTCAAATTAACTTACAAACTAATTTCACTGATTTAAAACCTAAAGCAACTCTTTAATGGTAAATGTTCGTTGCTGATCATCTGTGTTGTTGAATTCCAGCAAATTACGGAGGGGCGTTCGTTGCCGATTCATCAGTGTTGTTGTAATGCGGACGGATGGATGGACGGATGTGCATTCAAGATAAGGAGAGTTGGTTAGGAATTATTTTAAAAAGTAAAGTATAAAACTTATAAAAACAGTGAAAATATATCTTGATAATATAAGTATTTCGATAGTGTACATTTTTAATAATGTACATTGAAAATTTAACATGAAACCATGGAAAGTGAAATATGTTTCCATTTTAAAAGAAATTACAGATGTTGGCCTTATCAATTAATACAGATAACATTAATAATAAATAATTTGATAACAATATGGTGGTCATTTTCCAAGATGCAATATCTTTTTATCTTATGCGTTTTTTGTAAAAGTACTTACTTACTTACTTACTTACTTACTTACCATCACGCCGTTTCCCCGCGGGGGTAGGCAGAGAGGATAGAGCGCCATACTCTTCTGTCCTGACATACAACTTTCGCTTCGTCTACATTCATACATCTTCGCATGCAAGCTCGACGGTGGTTCAGTCTTCTAACAGGACCATCTTCCAGTATCTGATTAATCTGGTCATGCCACGTCTTCCGTGGTCGCCTTCTCTTTCTGGCGCCGTCAACACTTGCATCATATATCTTTCCTACCATTCTTTCCTCATTCATTCGCTCAACACGCCCAAACCACCTGAGCGAGACCTATTTATATAAGTTAATTTCCGTGCTTAATAAATATTCAAAAAATATATTATTCCTGAAATATCTTTGCGAGCAATATATTTGAATATACTATACGTTTATATAAAAATAAAACTCGTTTAAAATATAAAATTTGCATTGAAATGTGTAAATTCTAGTCCATTTATTTTATACAATTAGCGCACATACATTACCCCGAATTCAGAGTTAATCCTTAGATGATTTAAAGGATAAGGTACGTCTCAAAAGCGTAATTTTGACTATCAAAATAACACTTTTATGGCGTACCTTACACTTTAAATCATATAAGTATTGTCTCTGAATTCGGGCCATAGATGTACCAAAGACATTTGTTTATTATTCATTACACCTTAGTTTATATCCGTAATTTATAATAAAAATGTGTATTTGTCATACGTAAATGTTACTTTCATAGGCCTCCCAAGCCCTCTATTTTTTTGAATTGAAAAAATCATTGACATAAAAACGTAGTGGATTTAAAAACTAGAACTAAATAAATATTCTAAACTAACGGCGACATCTGTACTAGCTTATGGGATTGACAAATTTTCAAACCAAAGAGGGCGGTAATAAAAATACAACTCACATATGGAACAAGATGTAAAAAGTTAAGATATACCTGTATATAATATTTGATAGATGTGGTAATCTATCATGGGTGGAATTGTGAACTTTGCATTGCGTAAAGTGATCACTTAAGCCATACGATAAGGCAAAAACCTTATGAACCATTTAAAAAGAAAATGGTTTCGTCCCTTGGAGACATATATAGTATATATCTTCATTAACTTGGATTATTTAACGAAAATCTTTAATTTTCGGTTATTTAATTGAAAATGTTGAGCACTCCTTACTCCCCACGGACGCTCCTTGAATTCATGATGGCTCCGACTCGGTGCTGCGTGATCCTGTCCGCATGCAGCCTGAACCACCTGTCGGTTGCCATGGAAACTGGTCCTGCACTCCGGCCTGGCTACCGAAAGCCTCTCGCGTTATTTAAACTTCAAAATTCTATTCGACTTCAATGAACTCCGCAAAACGTTAATTTATCACATCATGCGGTCGTGCGAAATTGCAGTTGGGGTATTGGCGCGCTGGCTTGACGTTAATTTATCGCACTTATTGCACAATAAATTAATTGGATTCCTCAATAATACACGGAAGAATGAATACAAAATGCTGCTGAAATTAATTAGGATAAGATATCCACTTTTTACTTGAGAAATGAATGAATTTTCATTGATGTTTCAAAGTACGAGCATACGTTGCTTAATTTTATTTAAAATAATTCAATATTGTTTAACAAGCTATCGCTCTTAATTCATAATGTTTTACGTTTCTATTTGTCGTTTACGGTTTGAGAATGGGCTTGATCAAGTCTAAAATAAATTTTGAATGCAAAACAATTTAAAGAAGACAAATTTATAAAGCGGCAAATGCAAAATAATCTTCACAAATATGTATAATCTTCTTCACGTATAAAGCTGCAAAAATAAAATATTTTTAATAATATTTTAATGTGTATGTTCTGAGAACACAATTACTGTCCACAGGGGAATAATAATAATTATTATTATTTTGAATATTAATTATATACTCCATTCGAATATATGATAGAAATTATTATGAACATATATATCTACAATCTTCAATATGTTGATAATGTGTAGATGTTCTTACGGTGTTGGAATTGGCGAACGTTGCACTGTGTAAAGTGATCACAAAGCCAGCTCATGCAGATCATATGCCCTAAACCACCCTATTAAACGTGCATACACGTTTCCCATACAAATAGCTTCACCACTGTGTATAATACATCTTAATTAAAATATTTTTAATTCATTGCCTGGTGGTAGATACATAAAAAGCGCAGTATTTTTTCATATTGAGCTTAAAATTATTATTAGGTCCTTACATATGAAATTGGCGTTTTGCCGTACTGGCAAATTTGATCTCAAATATCTTCTCTTTGGTTAGGAATTCCAAATCCAAATTTATACAGCTATTTACTCATGTATTTGTGTTTTGAAAATTATAATTCATTTGTTTTTTCCTCAATTGTTTTCTTCTTTGCGTCACTCAGTTTACAAAATGAAAAACTTGAAATATCACGTTATTTACGAGTACGAGTTCCACCGTGGCACCAGTGCTGCAGAAACGGCTCGAAGGATTAATGATGTGTATGGCGACGGTGCCGCAAAAGAAAACACAGTGCGTTTTTGGTTCCAACGTTTTCCTTCTGGAAATTTCGACCTGCAGAACAAGCCCCGTGGACGGCCGGAGACCTAAGTTGATAATGAAGAATTGAAGGCTATTGTGGAAGCGGATCCATCGCAAACCACATCCGAGTTAGCTGTAGGCTGCGGTGTTAGTGATAAAACTGTTTTAATCCACTTGAAGCAAATTGGTAAGGTGAAAAAGCTTGAAAAGTGGGTACCTCACGAATTGAGTGAAGCAAATCAACAAACGCGCGTTGACTGCTGCGTTGCATTACTCAACCGGCACAATAATGAAGGGATTTTAAATCGAATCATTACCTGTGATGAAAAGTGGATCCTGTACGATAATCGGAAGCGCTCATCGCAATGGCTGAACCTGCCGAACCAGCCAAACCATGCCCCAAGCGAAAATTGACTCCAAAAAAGTTACTTGTGAGCGTTTGGTGGACTAGTGCTGGTGTCGTTCACTACAGCTTTCTTAAATCTGGCCAGACTATTACGGCAGATGTCTATTGTCAGCAACTGCAAACCATGATGGAAAAGCTAGCTGCTAAACAACCGAGGCTGGTTATCGCTCTAGGCCACTGCTGCTTCATGATAACGCTAGACCACACACTGCACAACAGACGGCTACCAAATTAGAGAAGCTTCAATTGGAATGTCTAAGACATCCACCGTACTCTCCGGACCTTGCCCCAACAGATTACCATTTTTTTCGAAATTGGGATAACTTCTTGCAAAGGAAAAAATTCAACTCCGATGGGGCAGTCCAAACCGCCTTCAAAGATTTTATTGATTCCCGTCCGAATGGTTTTTTTAGTAAAGGGATCGATGAACTACCTATGAGATGGCAAAAGTGCATAGATAGCAATGGTACATACTTTGATTAAATAAATATATTATAATAAAAAAAAATCGGCTTTATGTTCCTCCCATACTAAACACCAATTTCATATGTAAGGACCTAATATTACTGTGTAGTTATATTTTGTTCATGTGAAATAATTGATGTTAATTAATTTTAATAAATAAAAAAATTGCATCAACCATTTGGAGTAACTACGTTTACCGGTTTTCATACCACTGTATCTTCGTCAGGATAGACACATACTAATTATTATCCTTTATGTGGTAAACAAGTTAATTTTGGAATGAGGGCGTGGCTACAGTTGTGGTGAGGGTGCAGGAGATTGGCAAGTAGGCACCGAAGTGGGGAATTATCAAAGAATAGGCTATTCGTAAAATTTAACTGGTCATTAATTATATTGGCTTTAGTGTTCAGGCATTCCTTGATTTCTAATATTTCTAAGTTATCCAATCTACGGCCTCTATAATTTACACGAAGAATCTCTATACTGTTTTCTTTTTTAAACGTCCAGCCTGTTTCCAAAAGATGCTTCACGAATTCAGAGAAGTTATTTTATTGAAGCATCTTAAATGTTCCTGTATTCTAACATAGAAATCACGTGCCGTTTTGCCTATATATATAAAATGCCGAACAACCATTCAAACAATTCAGTTTATAAATACCGGAATGATTTAGCGGGTCGACTTTGTCTTTGGGAGTTTATTATAAGTCTGTATTATAAGTCTTAATATAAAATGCAGCCTTCAAGATACTTGGCGGACTTTAGTCACTTTATCTGAAATATTATTAATGTATACTATTCTCCGCCATTGCTCATTAATATTATGTGGTGAAGTTGGACATAAATATTAATCGCGTATAATTTTTTTTTGTTTGTTTTTGGACAAAATTCCATCTATGAAATCTGGGACGTAACAGTTATTTACAGCATTTTTAATTGTAATTCTATTTAAAAAATACAACTTTTTTAATTAATCTAATTAAATAATTACGTCCAAGCACAAGTCAACGCTATTAACATCAAAAATAATTAATGGTACGTATAAAATCTGTAATTGAGTACCAGACAACCTTTTCGAGAGGCACTTTAAATCTATAGATAAAGTGTACACAAAAACATTAAATTATTTACAAAATTAAGATGACAGTTGTAATATTTATTTTAGAAGTCTAGCATTCCCAGACACTTGTCAGCATAAAGAAGCATAGGATGATTGAAAACTCTTCATAACCACTCGGGACTCTTCAGTTTGTACTTCTACGTATGTATGAAATAAAAGCTGTGAACGGTAGCTTCAATGAATGTGATTTGTGTTGCACAGAAATGCCTTTAAAAAAAGCCTTTTTACTTCTCGGAAATATCCCTCGAAGCGAGTGGATTTTCACCTCCCACTATTTACCGATTTGTCCGCAGGTCACATGTTAGCAGTGGGGGGATGGGAAGTTGGGGAGGGGAGGGGACGCACCTGGGACCTGTCAGGTTCTATTGGATCTAAAGGATTCTAATGGGGCCCCCCGTGGATATGCTGCTGATTTACAGTGCCGCTTCGTGAAGGATGGTGTGTTTTATTTTTTGTAAATTATTTAATTAAGACTTAATATGATTTATGAACACGTTGGAAAAAACCTCTGAAGGGTGTTAGGCATCTTATTTGTTAATTTATTTTGTAAATATTAACCTTGTTCTTGGATGAGGGTGTAAGATTCTTGTCATTTTTGTTTCTTTATTTCTTTGTGCATACCTACACTGATATATAACCGTTCTCATAATAAAATAGTACCTATAAATTATTATACTCAAGTAGTTATATGATTTAGACTGATTTTGATAATAAATCAAGAGATTGCCTACCTACGTGTGAAATTGAACAGAATTTTCTCGAAAGTGATTGAAGCGATAAATACAGAATTAAAACAAATTCAGAAATACTAATAATAGGTGTGTGAAATATTCTAAAAACATTTAGCAACTATAAATTTAAGAACAATGTTCCGATTTAATTCGTGTCCAGTAACTTTTTGCGTGATAAATAAAAATTAAGCATTTCATTTGCTTCCTACAGACAATATTATATTAATTAAAATTATGAAGATGCCTTAAAATTATGAATAAAAATGCACGCTATGTTACGAGAAATGTTGGGAAACGATTTACTACTATACAACGGAATTTGATTCTTAGCGAGAAGCTTAAAAAGTTTATCTTAGAAGCAAATATCAGTTAATAGTCAACTGACGTATATTTAAGCACTAGAAAAATCTTAAATAGATAGGTATAGCAAATAAACAGTCAAGTATGAGTTTGAGTCACTACCTGACTCCAATACTTAACCAATTCGACATCACGATTAAGCAATTTAATTAATTATCAGTTTGCAAGGAACCTGACAATAATATTAGATTTGCATTAGGCTTCTCTATGGCATCAGAGTCCTAAAGAGAGTTGTTTGTAAACTGTACTTAAGTATTCCATCCCTTCCCACAAATCCTAGCTGCGTTCATTTATAAAAACGTCACCATTTCGTATGTATCTGTCGCCCAGAGCATAGCTGTTTTATGCATATTCTCTGTCTCCTTGAAATTAATCATAAATAATAATTCAATATCCTTATTATCCTTACATATTATAAATAAATAAATTTTCCGTTTCATTTTTTAGTCTGTATGGTAAAAATGTTATGTTTTTATTATGATGCACAATAATTTGTATACAGGGATATTTGAAAAACATAAATAACCTCACGGGACTATATTCTGCTTTAATTATGAGTCGAAAATGTTCAAGCAACCATGGTATAGTATCAATAGTTATGGAGATATGCGACATCTAAGTTTGTATTTCTTTTCCAATATTTCTAACTTAGTTTTTCTAAAACGTTGGACTATCATTACAGTAACATTAATCGAACATGAAATATTAATTCCCTTTAATACAACTCAAATAAAATAATAAAAACCTTCCAATTCTCATTGAAATTTTTGTAGGGTTTTCATCAACTTATTTAACTTGCATTGAAACTAATGTATTTTTCGTAATCGATATAAAGAACTGTAATGAAAGTTTAACGTTTTGTAAAAAATAAGAAATTTAATATTGAAAAAAAATGCAAACTGTGCTATTGCATAACTCCATAATATTGATATGAGGTCATGGCTGCTTGAAACTTTTCGACTCATAATCAAGGCAGGAATATAGTCCTGCGAGTTTACTTATATTTTCCAAATAACCCTATATTTATTTATTTGATATTTAATGTAATATATTATTAAGTAAAATTTAAGAAGGAAAATGTATTTTTAAAGTTTAAATGAAATAATATTAAACTCTAAGACTTGACAAACAAATATTTTCATCGTGCAATTTTGAAATGACTAAAACTCATCACGAAGATGATTATTATTATTTCTTCGATAAATGCGAAATGACTTTTTAGTGACATTATTAATATAATTATTAAGAATATACTTTGCATTTAACCACTGATGAAGGGACCATTGGCTCCAAAACATGTTAGTTTTTCGATAAATTAGTGGTTTACACACTAAGTATTTTGTTGTTAATTATATTATTATTTTTATACATTAAATTAAATTTCTTAAAAAGAGTAATAAATATTGTTTTTTTTATTTACCTACATAATATATTTTTTTATTTGTTATTTGTGTTGTATTAGTGTTTTGAATCTATTCTTCTCGTATTCTTGTGTGAATGTATTTTTTATATATATTAATTTATTTACGCTTCAACAGGCCAAGAGGCCCAATTTCAGAAGCAAATCACATCACAAAAGATCCAGGCTTTTGAGTAAATCATGTAGATTAATTGTGACCTCACCGGGAATCAAACCCGGAACCCCCGGCGTGAAAAGCCAGTGTCATACCCACTGGGCTACGAGGGCCGCATATAAATAAGGTAGAAAAGTCAGTCCGTAACTGATTAAGCCGTAGTTTATAATTATGAATACTTACGTTTTATGGTATGAACAACGTAAAGTGTGTGTTTTAGAATACAGTATTTTAAGTCAAAGAATTTACCAAGTGGTGTTCTTTGTTTCTTGAGTGTCTTCTATGTGATTTGCCCAGATTAATTTTTTGTGTATTGTTACTCCCAAATATACTTATAGCTAATTATCAACACTAGTTATTAAATGGAATATTTTCAACCAAAACGATATCCTTGATCTCTTCTATAAATATACAAAAATAATGTCAAATAAACGGGCAATTAAAGGAGCGGTACAACGTAAATACATCTCATCGCACATCCTTCAGCAAAAGGCAGAAATCGTGTCAGGCATCAATGTTTAAGGGATACCGAATGCCTTGTAGCCCTGTGGCTATAATAAACTTTCCTTATCGAAAATATTTTTTAAGGATAGTAAATAAAATAGTACTTCAATTACGTGCCATGTTTTAAAATAACCCACGTGGTCCATTATACAATAAACTCCAGGCCTTAAACTTGTTTATTTGTTATTTTGTTGCATATGCAATGCATAATTAATTACTTAAATAAATATATTTACTTGCTTATTTGAAAACACGAAACGTCAAAAATATACATAGAGGAAGTATGGTCAGAAAAATATTTGACGCAAGTGTTGACAGCACCAGAAAAAGAGGACAACTAAAAAGAGTGGCCTGAACAGATTAACCAGACACTAGAGGATAGTCCTGTTAGGAGTCACAATAATCATCGTATGCGAAGACCTATGAATGTTGATGAGGCAAGAGTTGTGTGTCAGAACAGAGGAGTGCGACGCTCTATCCTCTCTCCCTATACCCGAATATATACTATATATATTATATTCTTCTCTCTTCTCTACTGACATACAAGCCTTTCATCGTCCACATTAATAAATTTACATTTTTAATGTGACAACGCATCAATTATTTTTTTTGATTTGTTATATAACTGATTGGCAACCAGAATGCAAGAGGAAAACTGTTTAATCATCCCTTACAAATATTTAATATTGAACTAGCATAATTAATATCGCTCATCCTAACTTCTACAATCTTAAACACTAATATTGATTTAATGTATAAACACAGCAGTTATAATAGTTCAATAAAAAAAAAATATTTTTCATTTCCCTTTGCCACTTTGGGATTGTGAAATATCGATGTTAGGATTTGATAAAGTTATAAGAGCCTAAAAGAATTGTCTTCATATTTCATAGAAAACTGAAGTAAATTCGTGAATTTTCAATTCATCTACCCTCGGAAATAAGGGATTTTTACCCCAATAACACTAACTAAAGGCGAGATCATTTTCGCCATCTGGTTTTCGATTTTGGACTGACCGCTCGAGAAACAAATCGCCTTCAGCGGAGGGGTTCCCCTAAATTTGTCAACCCTACCGGTCATAAAACTTTCTCTTTGCAAAACGAATAGGGGTTAGAATTTCCAAAGAAGGATCGAATAACTATATTACTGTTCAATTCAATGAACTGTATGTGTCTCTTTCTAAACGATGTTCATATCGAATTTATCGGAAAATAAACCACCGTGCCGATTGAATTTATCTTGCATTTTTTATCGTTTATTTCTATCATATCTAAGCATTTTTAATTATATAGCTTATATATTTATACGTCTCTGCACCTGAATTAATTTTGTTGTGTAATTCTGATGTGATATATTAAGCGAAGATCACCTGAATATTGAACTTAAAGCTTTCATATACGTCTGTAACCTTAGCTGAAGCAAATTTACATTGATTTGATTTGAATTTATTAATTTATATTAAATATTGTCACGTGGCTAGGAGGAGACAAATGAAAAAGCTGGAAATTAATTAGCGATTTATAAATTATTCAATGTACAAAGTCACTTAACATGGATTAAACTTTAAGCTGTTCTTTAATTTACATTATTTCGCAAAATATCACTTCATCTATGAACACTTCACTATCGCTGGGTAACACTTATTTATAGCTCGTAGAATATTCAACTCTCGCACACAGAAGTCGCTCTGGTTTATTTCGCCACTTAGGTACTCCGCTCGATTATTTCGTTTTATTTATCGCTTTGGTTATCTCACAACTGACCTGGCCGTCGCCTCGAGGCCTGCGGCCGATATCGCATATGCAAAACTGTCGAAAACTGACAACTTTACCCTGCGCCGCGACGATGTTCCATATGTATATCTAAATACTGCTATTTTAAAATTTTGTAGATTGTTCTAGTGTTTAATAGAAGGTTCTCGCTTCATCTTGGCTATTCCAGTCATTCGTAGAACTTTCACGAACGTTGAAGATAATAAAAGAATGCGGTAGACTATACTATAGGCTTCTATGTTATTGTCGTCATCGACAAATTATTAAGGGGGATTATGTACGTATTTTCTTTTGCAATTTCGTTACAATATGTTTATTTTTTTAATTTTTAAAGATACATCAAGCCGTGAGGCTCAAGCAAAACAGAAACATGTAAATCACATAAATGTGCTGTGACTTTACCGGTAATTGATTCCGGAAACCCGTTATGAGAAAACATTTCCATGCCAGCTAGATTACAAAAGATTATATCGCAGGACTTAAATATATACATTTGTTATTTTATTTTGTTTAGAATTCTATCAACCCAAACATCGCTAATCCCCGTTTCGAAAATTAACTAATTAATTTAAAAATAACGAAAATAAACAACTACAGTAAATTACTTAATTTCCCATGCAATATACAACGTGCAATTATAACTCAATAATAATACTTGTATATTGCTTACAACCGTCAACCGCTACGTTAGTGTAGTTGAAATAGTCAAATATCGGGAAGTATTTTTATGTGCGATTGCAAATAATGAAATGTACGAAACTAAATGAAAAGAATCCGATTAAACAAAAATATTTCACTCACTTTATTCTGCCCTTAAAGATCCAATCCGTTGCCGGCAATACAACTGAAATTTTTTTACCAAATAAGTGAGAAAAAGAATCTGAGTATTTTTTTAAACAACCACAAAAATTGACAATAAAAAAATACTTACATATTTCATCTTAAAGTTAATTTCAATGGGAAGATAATTTATGTCCAGATTATTTTGTAGAAATTTACCTGGAAAGAAAGAAAAAAACAATTATTTTTTATCCAAAGTTGCTTCAGCTCTATGAGCCAGTGAAGTTAGAATTATATATAAAAAAATTTAATATGATTTTTTTTTTTATTTTGTTAATAATATATATACTATTTTATTACAATGATACCTAGAAAATGTTTACAATTAAAAAATTTGGTATGTATATATCTCTCCAAAAAGAATTATGATTCTTGTGTGTGGTGAGGGATAACCACTTACAATCGTATAGGTAGTGTAACTTATTAATTAAACAATGAGAAAGGTACTACTATTTATCTAATAAATCAAAAATCTTAATGAATAATACAGTATATAGAATAAGCAGTCAAGTATATAATAATATAGAATAAGCAGTCAAAAGAGACCAAACTCAATCACAAAAGTCAATTCTACAATAAATGAGAACCCATTCGGGTTCACTGAGGGAATATGCACACAAGGCGCAACCGCAAAACATTCATGCAAAATAAATTGAACAAATCAAGTAATTGTACAGGTATCTTCATCGATTCGAGGGAAGTTGTATTAATGTTGTATTTATATTTTGTTTGTATTAATATTTTGAAATTAATATTGAATATTGGTCTTATCCTTGAGTTAGGTTTACAGGCAAGTTTGACCAAGGATTGACCAAACTAAGCACGTTTAAAATTTTAATCAATAATAATTTTATGTCCCCAGCAGTATTATACGAGTGTAATGTTACAGTATCACGAATAGTGCGCCGAATCAGTATTGAATTCATTTAAATAATATTACTTACTTTAAATGAAAGTAACGTGTCCATTAAGTCAAATTTGGTTTCCTCTTAATCAGAAATAGAGCCCCAAACGCTTAGTAACACATGTCGAACTATTATCTTATCACACAAAACCTCGCCCTCACCACAATTCAATACTCTGTCAAATCTACCGACGATTTTGTATTCGATCACCAGGATGATTGAGTAATTCTATCTCGAGTCTCGATTCCATGATTGATGGTCTGGGCCAACCAAGCGTAAGAAAAAATATATGGATTTTAAATTATGATAAATCGTTTCCTCCGACAGGTAGACGAATGACCTCGAAATGTACTTTTTACAGAGGTTTTATTCTCAAATCTAGCCTCTATGTTGAAGCCGCGAGTTAGCCTTTAAATGTTAACAAATTTGCGCTTGGCAATATTTTAAATTACAATTATTTTTACAACGATACTCAGATACTGATTGAAAATATTATTTCTGGAAAGAATTTTACTGATTTGTGTAATATCCATCCTTTGGTCTAGTAAAGATTGACAACTTAATGGATGGCGACGATATTGATAGGCAAAAACGAGCTCTCAGTGTAAAAACGAACATACTAAGTAGAAGGTTTGGCCTCTGTAGTACCACTATAAAAAGGTCGCTCTTCCTTGCCCTTTGTGCAACTTTATATACATGTGAATTCTGGGCAAATTACAAAAGGGGCAGCATTAAAAAAAAATACAATATAATAACGCATTCCGTATGATGTTTCGTCTACTCAGTATTGCAGAGCTTCCAGTATATTTACGGAGAGGTGAGTTACCAACTTTACAGCCCTCGTCAGATCCAGGGTGGCAGGAATGAGGGACAGGATGTACAGCTTGAAGAATATCTTTATCCTGAAAGCCCGCGTTACTCCAGCATACAGCATTGATGCATATTGGAGAAAGATATTGGCCCCTCATATTCGCATGCCACAGCTTGCTAAAGCCGTTATTATGTTATGATATATTTGTTTTAATGTTAATACTTACTTTTTTCGCTTCGCACCTTATCTTTTTTTTCTTTTTATACATCCTATTTACTTACTAATGCTTACTTTTTCACTTCGCATCATGTCTTTCTTACTCTGTATGCCTTATTTATTTGAATAATTCTTGCAATATATCTTATTTCTTTAAAACTACAGATGTCTTTAGCATAATCTATTCAAATAAATGAAAGATTCTCAGATTTGAACATGTATATAGAACTTTAAAAAATGTGATATTGTGTGGATGTTTTACGATGGAATTGATGAACGTTGCATTCTATAGAGTGATCTCTTGAGCCAGATCATAAAGGTTTTAAGCCCCGACACACACCACACACGTTCCTCACATTCATAGCTTTGTCTCTTTGACACTTCTTCACTTCTTCTATTGAATTGAAAATTTGAAAGTATACCTTACTTATCATATATTTTATGTTATGCTTTATTAGAGCTTGTGTTATTTTTTGACATGTATCACCTTATCTATATTTTGTGTTAAATTCCCAAAAAGCGTTACTAATAACCATTATAATAATATGTAAATAAATACCCACATTTTCCATTTAAGTTCCTACCACATATTTTTTCCGCAATTAGATAATAAATAACGGAAGAAATAGATTGGATCTTAACATCACATTGTGGCTCATGTGTGATGCTGAGAATAAAAATGTGCTGAAATTTTGATCTTGATTTAAAGGGGGCTTTAAGCCAAGTACGTAATCAGTGCGCAGGCGTTGCGATTGCATCAAAATGCTTAATTACGAAGGCTTATTCAAATCGACTAACTAACACTGCTGTCTCATTACCTCCAACAAATATCAAAATAGACGTGGCCATGTTTTTCCCGGCAAAGACAGGGACGACAAACCGACTGCCTTCCCTTCGGGATTGCTAAGAAGATATGTACCTACGTCTTGGTAGTGGTAGCTCTGACATTAGAAAGACATGTCCAAGCCATTATAATTGAGATATTTCTATACGTACTCGGGCTCATAATATTACTACTGCTACTCAATCTCTTTCTCTACACGAGAATAAACATTAAGTCATCATATGTCACGGGACGTGGCTGTGGGAGGCAAATTAAAACAAAAGTAAAACTTTTATTTACTACGCAAAAAGTCACTGGACATGAATTAAGTCGGAACACTGTTCTGAAATTTTAAGTTACTTAATGTTACTAGAATATTCCACACACTTATCATTGCACTGTTTTTTAATTCGCATCTATAGAAAATGCCGTTCAATATTCGCATGTAGAAAAACTTCTCACATGTGATAGGTACTATTTACTGTCGCTGGAATATATGCGCTGGTCACTCTGCGCTAGCTCCGTTGGTAATATCGCACTGGTTAAACGTCAATCAAAGACTGATGCGTAGTGCGACGCCCCTTGCTTTTATAAGTAAATAAATGTCTTTCTCGATCTTTTGAGATTTTACGAAAACTGCCTAGTCGTTACGAGATTCGTGTGGTTCATCTTTTGATTTTACTGCAAAAGATGCAGAATGCTGTAAAATCGTTGACTACGTGTAATTCTTTCCGATTTCGATAGCAGAATCTGAGTGACGGTCATCAATTTGTTGAGAGCAAGAAAAATGTTCGACTATACCCATGAAACCTTCCGCTGTTCAATGTACAGTATTTGTACATTGAACATTTGAAAAAGTCGCAATAGATAATCGCGGTTGGTATATTCACTTTAGGTCATTATAGATGCAAGACCACGATATAAATATAAATAGCTTAAAGTAACCATATAAATATAAATAGCTTAAAGTTATATCGCTGAAAGCTTGACCAAAGAAGGAACGCAGGCGGAAGTTAGGGGGAAGGTGTGTCAAATGTCACAATTTTTGTTTTAATCATCTAACTTTTTAGTCAATTAAAAGAATACAATATTCTTTTTACAGATATTAGGCACGCTTATTGAATATCAAGTAAAGCGTTAAAAACAACAAAGAATATATTTGTTTTTATGATATATTTGCGATTTAAGTCAGACAAGATGTGATACAAATAATAGGGAACGGCCTGGATTCCTGGATAGAGCTGTTGATAACTATAATTGACTTTCTCGTGATATATAGGAAACAAATAATGCAAGACTCTTCAATAAACAACTGAAAAGACTAGTGTTGGGGAGGAGATAAAATTAGGATTCTTAAAAGTGTTAAAATTATTGAGAGTAAGGTTTGATGTCCTCCTCTATCAGCATGCATTTGCTTCCAGGGGATTTATTTTTTATTATATTTTTAATAACTCCATAAACGTATTACCATATATTAAAAAAGGCCTTTAAAATTGTCACATTGATTTTCACAGTAAACTCTTTATCAATATTTAATAGGAACGTAAAATATCACTTTAAAATGTTATAATCAAATATTTTAAAAACCAATACTTACAATGAAGAATATTCCGTTAATAACTATGAATAGAACACAACGTTGTTTACTTCACACAATGACAGTTGAGTTAAACAAATTAATTAAAACGTTTTCGATGCTTACTACATCATCTTCAGTAATATACTAACTTAAGACTAGAACACATTTTATCTACTACATAAGGGCGGGAGTTGCTCTTGATTTATTCTCAGACCCGCGTTCTACACAAACAATACCATTAAGAAATACATTTTCAATAATAAAACTAAAACAGAACATCTAAATAATAGTGGAGTTTATAAAATTAACTGTGGGAACTGCCAATCATGCTATATAGGACAAACCGGAAGAAAAATAAAAACGCGAATAGATGAATATTTTAAAGGGATAAAAAATTTCAATATTAATTCAGAGATGGCAGACCATGTGAGATCAGAGGGACATCACTTCAAGTATGATAACGTGGAGGTGTTGCATGAATGCAAATAAGGAAAAAAATGGACATCTTGGAAAATATAGAAATTCATCTAAATAATGATAAGGCCTTAAACATACAAAGACCACTTATTACATCCCCCCTTCTTACCATACTAGCCCCTCCCAGCAACCACTTTCATTTTCCGCCTGCCCCTCCCCCGCTTTCGACAACTCCCGTCCCTATGTAGTAGATAAAATGTCTTCTGGTCTTAAGTAAGTATATTACTGAAGATGATGCAGTAAGCATCGAAAACGTTTTAATTAATTTGTTTAATTAAACTGTCATTGTGTGAAGTAAACAACGTTGTGTTCTAATCATAGTTATTTACAATGAACTTCCACAAAGTTAATCATGAAAATTTCGAAATATTAATATTCCGTTCATTAAATACCCTTCATTGATCCTCGTTCGTTCATCCTGTCTACAGATTTGACATGTTTTACATTGTATATTAATTATGATGTCCTTAGAGAGCCTCCATTTAATAAATGATTGTGTTGAAAACAACGCCAGCCAATTAGAGCCAACCGAGTGGAGACGCAAGTCTGCTCCTTCGTCTTGATTTATTCTCGAATCCTTATACGCTCTCATCTGTGTATGTTTTGCATCCTCCCAGCATCCTGCCAAGGCCGGCGCAGTCCTACCCCACAACACCTAACGAGCTGATCGACTCGGCGAAAAGCGAAGAATAAAATAACGGCTTTAAATGAATGGCGGCTTTGAAAAGAAGCAACAGCGGCAAGTGCATGTGAAGTCCTTTATTTTTTGCGATTCCATTTGCGACTTTGTAGAGTTTTTTAGACAACTACACGCTAGCAAACATGACTAGTAAAATATATTCTCTCGTTCTTTTTAGTTTCTCACTTAATTTTCACAAATACGAAATGAATACCGGAATTGCGGAATATCCAAATTAAGTGATAACTTCTCATCTTTTAAAACCATGGTTAAACCCGTTAAAACTTTACAAAATCAAATTACAGAAAAACTGGTCTAAGAAGGAGTATTGTTAATAATTTGGAAGAATCTCATATACATATATAAATAATATTGCTTTAAACTCCAATCAAACATTATAAATAGTGACATCTATATTGGATTACGAGGATTGCAAAGCTTTGGACTGCAGATGACGGTAGTATAAATACCACTCATATATGAAACAAGTTGTGTAAGTCAAATATATGTATACACAACTTATAAAAATTTTAGACGATGTGGCTGTCAATGGTGAACGTTACATTGTGTAAAGTGATCACTTAAGTCAGTCGTACGATAGGTCTATAAGCACCCAAAAAAAAAACTTCCATACCTACGTTGTACATGAAGTCAGATATTTGGAAGAAATATTTTTTTTTATTTCTGCACAAAATTTTTTTGGTCAACGAAAGCGAAGCACTTTTAATTAGTACCCGGCCATATATTAGGCAGAATTTTCATTCCAAAATGCAACATTTTGCAATGCACAATATTGGTTGGTCTGAAACGAAAACTTACATTGCTCACATGATTAATAATCATCAGTGGAAAGCTCTTAATTGGCATTGGTATAATTTGCATGCCACACCTCCTCAGAACTACCGAGATGAAGATCCTAAGACCCATTGCGGGCAAGATCCTCAGAGAGTACCCAATGCGGAAATCCGCAGAACCTGCGACATACGAGACATTTTAAGATGGAGCAGGCAGAGTAGGCGTTTCTGGAAGGATCATGTCGAGAGAATGGAGCAGACGAGACTTCCCAGAGCCGTGATACGCGGGATTCCACAGGGGCGCCGACCACCAGGGAGTCCATAGAGATGGAAGGAGAGAGACCTGGACGTCCTCGTCACGAGACCAGGACTGTCCCGTCAACACAGATCAAGGATCTTTTATCATATATGATATGATCATCAGATATAATCAACAAAGATCAAGGATCCAATGACAAAAGAAGGGCGGAATTGGTAAATGTTACAATATGAAAATCGATCATTTAAGCTAACCGTACGATAGGTCGTAAACACTATGAACATGTTTTCCATACCTACTTTCCTTTATAAAAAAAGCTTCGCCTCAATGAGACATCTATAATATATATCTTGATTAATGATATCCCCCTGGGGATAAAATCTGGTATTATGTTCTTGAATATTTTAACATCGGTACTCAAAATAAAAAATATTCTGAAAATAAAAATTAATGAATCAATAATAGAGTTTTGCAGAAAAAATATTTGGCTGCCACCGGGATATTTCCCCGGAACTTTTTATTTCCAGGTACAGTTGCATAAAAACTATGCCACAGTAATCCATGTAAAATTTTATTTATTTTATTTTATTTATATATGTAAATCTGTTTAAATTATATATTCATTATTTCATGAACGAATCATTTTAATTTAAAAAACAATTTACTATTGCATTAGAAAAATATTGCCTTAATGGATTGATATGCAAATCACTGTATAATTGATTTCGCTTTGATTACACTAATGAAGTACCACATAGATCATATCATAAATTGATCTCCCGTGGACCACACAGAGCAGAATCTCAACAGATTATATTAATTAAAACTAAAAAAGTCCATGTAATAAATGAAAGTTGTAAAAATTTAATTATACACGAGGATTGACCGCCAGATTTTTCGTATCGATACGCGTTTGTTAAAAACGGAATGACGGTTTAACTAACCATAAATTATAATTCAGGTTAGTCTGAAATCAATACTTAACATTTTATGATCTATTAAAAATATTCAGTTATACATTTTATTATTAAATAATGTCTTCCGTCGGCAGTTAAAGATCAGTTCTTTTGTAAAGGTGCCCACGTTTCTTATTTCACATAAAATACTTTACGGTTTTGGAATTTTTACGAGTGACGTCTAATACACTTAAGTATAATATTTCAAATATTTCAATATAAAAGTGGTAATATCTTATAAATCGCCCTATTAACACACTGGAAATTACAATAAATTATTTTGATTTCGAACCATAGTAAAATGGTAGTAGATACACGCACATGCAGGTAAATTTACCTTTTTTTAATTCGACAATTTATGTCATCCAAGTAGGAAAGCAACATCATATATTTGACACATTAATGTTGTAATCCGAATTTATGTATTGTATTGAAAATCTTGAAGTAGTGAATGATTTAACAAATTATGTTAAAGAATTTTACACATTTATTTTGAGTAATAATTTAAAACTATATAAAAAACCATTTCCTCATTTAGGTAGAGAAAATAGAATGCAATACTCTTCAGTTGCTTACAATATTGTTAATATTTTAAGCGAAAAATATTTTTTCTTTACATCATCGCTTTACTTGCACGTTCCACATGTCCAAATCACTGTAGCGACCCTTTCTTAATTCTATTCAATATATGCCTAACCTTTCCGATGTGGGCGTATCTACCCTACGCGTTCTTGAGTGTCCAATTATTTGTTTGTATATTTATGTAGCACTGGCTACAAGAATAATTAATTGAATTAAATAAGTAAGAAATTTCGTTCTTTTTTAATACTTACGTATTTTTAAGTATATGAATACGCTGTTATTAATATCATTGAATGATTAGACAGAATTTTTTTTTTGACCTCTAATTATAATAATTTTTCGGAATTCAATCATATCATAGAAAGGAAGGATTCTTTCAACAGCCAAAAATTAAAATAACCCCACTCCAAGTGTAGTACACTACAAAGTCTTTCGCGGAGGCTCTCTATTTCTGTTGCCTTCAACACTCGCCCCATATATTTTCTTTACCATCCTTTCCTCGCTCATACGTTCTACATGACCAAACCATCTCAGCACTCCTTTCTTTATTTTATCTACATTTATTATTTTAAACCTGTCAAACATAAAACGTCAAAATAAGCGACATTGCAATGTTATATAAAAACTGTCAAGATATAGAAACATCAATATTGCTAAAAATGTTCTCAGGTTTTCACGGCCGTTCAGAATCTTCTGTGTATAGTTGTACATCAGCCCTGATGATGGACCCTGCAATTGAATCCGAAACGTCGGCCATAGCGGTCACATATTCACGGCAGAATATCCCAGAAAAATATACACAGAAGATCAATATTGCTTATTTTAGAATACGAACAAATATCCTTGCTGAAGAAATGAATGGTTGAAGAAACTCACTGTTTGTGATGCTATAAATAAGTTAATAATCACCAACATGATCGTTGATGTCGGTTCAGACAAACACTAGTCGAAGAGTCTTAACATAATCACTAAAACATATTCAAAAATGCAACCAAGTCACCAGGTTTTCAAACCCATAAAAATAACGAAAGAAAAAATTAATGAACACAAAGGAATATCTCGCAGAGTTCTGATCAGCATGAGAGATTAAAAATATACAAATTATATAATTTATTTTATATTCTTCTCCGTAACAGTACTTTAAACGCCTACAAACCCGAAAGCGATAAACAATAAGCATACGTATTATTATAATCATTGTAATATCCTCTTTCTTACCACGGTCTTTGTTTATCTGATCAAACAAGATGACCACACAGCATCCTAAATGCCAGCCGTTCAAATTGACTTTTGCCATTAAGTTGTCCATAGCTTATCTTAATTGCAGCACTGGCTACCATGGAATGAGAACGAGGAGTCCATGTAAAAATATTTGAGCTAATTGGCCAAAAATGGTATGAATCTCGTCCGCGAGAGCCTTTGCTGGATTTTTATTACCTAATCAATTGATTTTTTTCTATAATTAGTCAAATAATCCACGTGAAACCTAACTCCATATTTGAATATATTTTTAATGGCACGATTAAACAGTTTATATATTTATGAATTGAATAATTACTGCAGTTTTGCTTGGCGACGCATAATAATGACTCATGGAGACAGTGAGAATATTATTATAATATTTTTAATACTTAAAGCATTAACTTTGTGGTCAGGCATATTAACAAAACGTTAGTTACAATATTTTGAAATTTTTATGATTAATTTTGTGGAAGTTCTTTGTAATTAACTGTGAATAAAACACAACGTTTACTTCAAACAATAACACTTAAATCAAAAAATTAAAAGGTTTTCGATGCTTATTGCATCATCTTTAGTAATATACTACAGAACTCTTAAGACTAAAAGATATTTTATCTACTACATGGGGAGGTGGTCGTGGGGTAAGCGAAAAATGAAAGTGGTTGCTGAGTAGGGCTAGTATGGATAAGAGGGGGGGTATAATAGATGTTTTTTGTATGTTGAGTGCATTATCAAAATTTCTATATTTTCTAAAATGTCTAATTTTCTTCCTTTTTTGCATACATGTAACACCTCTACGTTATCATAGGCGAAGTGATGTCCCTCTCATCTTACGTGGTCTGCCATCTCCGAATTAAAGTTGAAATTCTCAACGTTAGTTATATTAGTATATAACCACTTACGGAGATTTTTAGTCTTCCGGTTTTGAGACGTACCTACCCGTCTCTTTGTCAGGACAACCACTACTGGATGGGTACACCACAACTACATAGTGTATAGTTGTGGCGTATATTGGTATTTACATGCTGGTGTAGTGGTTGATCTGACGAAGAGACGGCTAAGTACCGACAAAAATCTCGGTAACTGGTTATATACTAACATAACTAACATATTGTTAGAGAGAATATTCTATAAATTGATAATAAATATTCTCACCGTATTAATTTTGTATAATTTCAATCACATACTATATTGGTATGGTAGTTTTATTTTAATTGAGATGTGAACACGGACTACGTGTCGCTTCAATATTTTACTATTTTCTAAATAAGCTAAACGCTTGCGCTATGAAAACAGGATTAACTTACTGGTGTTCTGAAATAAGGCTCGAACAACCGACCACCAGATCACAAGGCGAAAGTCATGACCATTACACCAACAAGCTTATTGTAGTGGTAGTAGTGGTAAAGTATTTTTCCAATTAAGATATCCTACAAAGAAAAATGTTTACGAAATTCTCAGGTGTATCTGCGGTACTGGCAAATTTACGGCATATATATTTCTATGGGTACCTGCAAGGAACACTACTTGTTGAATTGTTTATGTTATTATATTAGATATATGTTATATTTTTTATTGTGTGGTATATATACCTAAGCCAATGGAGTAGAATGTAGATACTATTGGTATGGTATTAAATTTAATATTCCATGAACATTTTTTTTAAATCACGCTTATATTTAAATAAACTAAAAAGTAGAAAATAAATTTTGTACCATAAAATTTTTGGTATAATAAAAATTGGGAACATACGATATTGATAAAGATAAATTCTGCGGTTGACAAACATTTTTTGGCCAAAAAATTATTTTTAACTTTTTAAATACATATAAGAGTGGTTTTTATTTCATGTTATGTAATTTTCTACTTTACGAATGGTAGAGAAGAAATAGAACTTGACATGTATAAGCCAAATCATTTCTATGTGCTTGTGAATGCGAATGCGAATGCGCTTGTTAAGTATGTGATTTCATACAAAATCACTGCGGTAGGAAACTATGCCATATTGGTGAGATGATTAATTAATTTCCCCATATAAAACTTTGATTATTCTATTTTTATGGATCAATTGATAAATTAGTGAATCAGATACTCGTGTTGTCACCGAGAATACGCCTGTGTGCAAAATTTTAGCTAGATTGAACACTGGGAAGTGTGTGTAATATCGATTATAATATTCCGTCTAGACAAACAGACAGAATAAGCGTGGTAACAAGAGCAATCAAATCAATAGTCAAGCTTCAGATTAATTTATGATGAACTTAATTCTTATCGTTTTTCACAAAAGTGAAGAGAACATAAATCCACACACGACTGCCCGAGAGGGCAATAAATACATCACGCGCCCGTACCGAGACACGATGGCCGACACGGTTTCATATCCAAGTCCGTTTATTACGCGGAAAAATCCACGCCGTCACACAAATCGAATGGGCCAAACGGCCCACGGCGGACCGCATCAATCCGCTGGAAAATAATATATCGCCGGTGGTGGAAACGTTGAAGAGTCGCCATACATTTCACTCGGCCGCCCCCGTTGCCAACTATTGCAATTTACCGCCGAAACACGGCGGCCATATTGAAAATGGCGACGCGTGACTTGAATCCCGCGCTGAAAATGTGACCGGAATATGGAATGCCGCGACGGTGTCGGCGTATCTCGCGGGCGGCTTTTTCATTAGGATTTTTGCTCTCTGTAATACCGACTCAATCCGGGTAGCATTCTGATCCCGCGATATTGCGCCCGTTTATGCTCGCAGATATTTATTGAGCAATTATTGAGTATGTGTGATGCCGTGCGCCAACCGGCGGGACAGCGACGAACTATCCCGCCTCTCCCTTACTCACTCGAGAGTAAACTTATTTTATTTTTACGGTGTAGAGCACCAGAGATACGTCCTAACAAGTCAAATAATATTACATCTGGTAAGGAATGTCAATTTCACAACTGATTTTGAAAGCAATTCTGTGGTTAACACTCCCGTTCCACAACGGGGCACAAATTAACCCCAAAAATCTTATTTTTAAACTATTTAATAATAATAAATGATACTCAGTTGGTTTTCTTTGTAATCCTTATAAATATTCTAAAGAAAACAACATCCAAAGAAAATAAAAAGATAATATTTATGTAGTAAAGTAGTCAAAAGTAGAAAAATATGTTTTTCCGTAGACAATCGACAATATTCTATACGATTCGGTTCCTTCATTTTGTTTGCACAACTTAGTATGTCAAATTTAGTAGAATCTTGTAAGCATTGTAAAAGAAATGCAATTAAAAATATTATGAAACATTTTGAAACCTTATATATATATATATGTATATACTTCACTAAAACACACATTTAACTGGGGTCACTTTGTTCCCCATTCCGACCACCGATCCTATTTTCGATGTTCCCGAGGGTTAAGTAGCGAAATTTCTTATATTGGAAAATTTCGTTTTTGCTTCTAAATTCCTTCATTTTAGTATTTTTTAAAAAGTATCACGATTCACATGAATTTTATATTGATCTTTCATTATTGGCAATTATGGGTATGGTAAGAACTTGCATATAGACGTTTATTTTTGAAGCTATACTTCTTTATGTGTTTTATGGTAAACTTTTAGTATGCATCAAGAGTTATCACACCAGGAAGTTATCTACTAAAAATTTTTTTTTTCAAAATTATTACCGCCACCTGGAAGCAATATAGATGTGCTCAATGATGTCCGTCTCTTTGCCGACGTAAAACAGGGATCTGTAATCTGCAGATGTCTCTTTCTTTTCTTGTTGTCAGTTCTTGAGGCTGGTTTGTTTCGCGCTCCTTCACATTTAGGTAGTTCTGCATTTCCTCGGACTTTAGCAGTTGCGCTGTGAGAACCGTTGCGCTGTTTATTTTATGTATGCCATAGACGTATAACATTTTTTTAAATATTGCTTTAATTGTTTTTGAACCGGGAGTTTACGTTGTACACTGCTTGATATAATGATTAATTGAAATAGTTGCTTCATAAGAACTTTGATCAATCATGTTTAATCATTATTATGACGTTTTAAATATAATTAAAATTAATATTAATCAACATTTATATCAGCACTTATGCACAACACGTAGGTACCGTGTACGAAGATTTGGTCGCTCATGCGCAACTCTTCTCGCCAGGTGGTACAGGATACGAAAATTCTTTGTTAGTGGTAATCTTGGGTGGTAATTAGTTTTTAATATTAATTATTACTTTAATATAAAAACATCAGGTGGACGATGTTTCATTCATTAGTATAATTAGGGTTTCAAAAATATCAGGAAAATTCAATTAAATATGAAAATAAGTTCAAAGTAAAAAATAAAAAATGTAACCCATAAAAAACAAGTTTTTATTATACTCCCTTTCTCATTTCTCTCACATCTCACCCCACACAACTAGTGTAAACTGGTTTGGCGCTTAACCTACGCGTTGGGCTTCGGTCGGGCGACGCTACGAAAGGGAGTAATAAAAAATGTCCAAAACACCAAAATTATACTATAACAAGGTTTCGCGTCTACCAGACGCGTTGAAATATTTTCATACAACTAATTAATAATTTTTATGAAAAAACCATTCAAAATTTGAAAAATCCAAAAGTTTATTATTTTTTTTAACAAAAATTTGATAGATTTTCTTGATCGTCGCCACGAGTCTGCTTGCAAAGTTTGAGCTCGATTGGATCACGGAAAAAGGGTTAAAAATCGATCCAAAGTTTTTTCGTCAGACAAGCAGACAAGACGACAAATAGACAAGCAAACGCTACGAGTTAAAAGAAAGGGAGTAAGAAGTTGTCGTATTTTCATTGCTGTTCAGAATATTTTGTATTTTTTTTTATCTTCAGCGACGTCAGTCTCAGGCCCAAATTCAAAGTCAAAGTCCAAAGTCAAAAAAAGAGTCAAAACTTTGATTTAAAGGTTAAGGGATGCATTAAAAGCATCATTTTCAGCACAAAATAACACTTTTAAGGCATACCTATAAACGTCTTAGTATTGACTCTGAGTTCGTTCCTTAATGATGGACCTCACAATAAGATCCAAAACATAGGCAGAATAGTCCAGAAATTTGTATATAATATATCAAACAACGTACGAAAGCAGCAGCCAAGTCCAAGCCAGTCCATGGATGTTCAACTGGTTGCAACATCAACCATTACCAGGACTGTTGGCTAAAATTTTAAATTTCTTTCAAAAAAATTACAATGAATCCTATCGACAACATGACTAACTGAGCTGTTAGGGTTCGACGACATTTTTCTATTCAAAGAGACAAAAGTAACGTCTTCCTACTTTCACAACGATTGCCATCTTCAATGTATTCTTGTCATCCAACAGAAAAATTGATCTATTTATACGAAGTGGTTTATTTTGCGTGGTATCCCTAAGGATGGTCTGGGCATGTAGAGCGAATTAGTAATAAAAGAATGGTAAGAAAAATATATGACGCATGTGTTGACGGTACCAGAAAAAGAGGACCGCGGAAGACGTGGCAACCAGATACTGGAGAATGGCCTTGTTAGGAGCCTCAACAATCGTCGAGCTTGAGTGGCACTCTGCCTACACCCACGGGGAAACGGCGTAATGGTAAGTAAGTAATTAAGTTATCCCTAAATACTTAATCTATAGCATTAATAATTTCACACCTTATCTAAACAATATTAACCAGACACTTTATAATAACCCTCAAATTTTCAAATTCAACGGAATCTTCTAGCAGCATAAGAACTAAATTCATACCGATAAGTATAATGTATGTTTATATGTACAAATAAATTTATAAGTTTAATTTTGCACTGCCGCAAACGATATAATAAGTATGCGTAGTAAATATTAACGGATAAAACCCCTTTCGGGAATATTTTGAACACCCTTTGTAAACGAATGAAAAATATCTTAAGTCAATAACGTAATATAAATGATGAAGAAACAATTGCGAAAATACTAGAAAAAGGTTAATTTACCAGAAAAAGAAAAGAAAATCTAACGAACTTATAGAATTAGGAAGGTCGAAACGAAAATTTATTTATTGTATTTCGTGACTGTATAAGAAATTAGGAAAACCGTTGAATCAGCAGAAGGTTTAATATACCAAAGGTATTTTTTCTCATTTAAGAAATTCAAAAAAAATACTTAAACATAAGAGAATAAGAACTGAATCCAACGTTAACAGAAATAAATAATTCAAACTAGTTTATAAGATAAACGTGGAATAAAGACTAGAAAAATATTAACCAGTCTTTAAATTGACATGGTAAAGAAATCATCATTGTATTATACAAAAATTAGTTATAGATATTGCAATTCACGATGGTAATTTATTTTCGCAATTTTATTATTTTCATCGGATAATAATTGCAACGGACAAGTGCACTTAAATGCAACACATTTTCACAGACCACGGGGGTTCGTTTATGCTCGTGGAAGTCGGCAATGATACACTTGTTGGAATAACTTTGCCAAGAGGGCATTAATCAGAAAGATTGCGTTTAATTGTTACGTCAAAAATAATGAGGAACAAATCCTCTGCTCCGTGGTACGGATTTTATTTATTCTCGAACACACGTTCTTGAGTTTCATTATCCTTTTTATTAATGACCGCTTGTAGATAATTTAAATGTATGCATAAATAACGTGCGATTTACTCAACAAAAAAACTTTTTGTCGCCAAAGTCCATTTTTTAATATATTTAATTGTTGGGAAATGTATCTTTGTAGATCAAAAAAGTGTACCTACTAATAAAAAAACAGCCAATATTTCAAAGATAATTAGAAACTTGAAAGAGAAGATTTGTGGTCTAGCGGATAAGAAACTTGTCCTTTTTACATGCTTTTATTCCACTCTCTTTATCTGTTTTTTTTTTTGTTATGGACTTCTTCTTATGTTGCCATCTTCTATTGGAGGTCGGCGATCATTCTGGCGATTACGATTTTATTTACCGTCGCACGGAATAACTCAGGCAAATAACACTTATACCAGTCCCTCAAATTACGCACCCCTGAGATGCGGCGTCTTCCTACGCTTCTTTTACGATTTATTTTCCCCTGGATGATGAGTTGGTTTAGACTATATGTTGGTCCTTTCATAGTATGACCGAGATGCTCTAGCTTTCTTGTCATGATAGTTCGCAGCATTTTTCGATTTTTTTCATACGCCGGAGGACTTCGTCATTCGTCAGTCTATCTACCCTGGAATCTTTCAATATGCGTCTATAGATCCAAATCTCAAAAGCTTCAACTTGGCGGATTAGTTTTGGTTAAGTGTCCATTTATTGTGGTGAAATTTGAATTTGATTTTACACCATCTTCCTGATTAGCTAGAGCTCTGAAACTTTCAACATATACGTAAAGTGGATGACTTTACGAGTACATTATGAAATATGGTTTGGTCATTATTTTGAATAAAATTAATAATTTTCCATTATTATTAAACATTAAATGCCCACGTAGCTTCGAAATTCATCAATATTAGTATGAAAAATGTTCCGATTTAGAATTAATTAATTTTAGTCGACAGATTCAAGTCTGACATTAGGCGTCAGAACAAAAAAATCAAATTCAGTAAATTAGGGTTTTTTTGAATTTAGATTTCTTATTATTTTTCAGGATAACTTTGAATTTAGATTCCATATATCTCAGGATAACTTTGGTTAAGAAAAAAATGGTTATACTCAAAAACGGTAAACTCAAGAATTATCTTACGAAAAGTATAGCCATGATCATCGAACAGGGTAATTTTTATAACTGGTAGATAGCTTTATCGAATTGGCTACAGTGTTGCTAAATTGTATCTACAAAATACGTTTTAATTTATTTTAATAATTTTACGCGTTTGTTATGAATTAATGGAATCAACTAACAAATAAATAATTATATGGTAATATTTAATTACGTCAAATAAATGTCAAAATATGACGGCTTCTTATTACGAAACATCAAATAAAAGTCGGAACAATAACGTTGTAGTAAAGAGGGTACGTTATTAGGGATGATATCAATTTTGTTAGAAGGGTGAAATGCTTGTGACGTCATCTAATTAAGAGGAATCATGGGTGAGGGAAAGAACGCTGAGGGACGATAAAAATATAGGAAATAAATTCTCCGTGGCTTATTCCGTGGGGAAATCATAAGAAAAGTTCTTATTAATTTTGTTGCTTTAATTTTCCATTAGGAAATATACTGCTTCATTATTATTTTTAAATAAAAAGCTTATATGATGTATTAAAAAATATTTTTTCTTTATATTTTATTAATCTTTTATTTTTTAAATCGAAGAAAAGTTTTGTAAGATATTGTAGGTGAAGTAAAAATTTTATTTGTCGATCGACGTAATTTTTTTTAATGTTTTCTATAAAGTTCGCTGGATAATTCTAAAATAGCTTCTATGCTGGGTAATTTTAGTATATAAAAATTTGTTTTCCATTCAACGTGACATCTTTTAAATTGGGTGCAAGGTATTGTCACGAGTTTTTCGTGACAATACCTTGCAAAAAAGTTAAAAATGATTTTAAAAACTTGACAAAATCGATAAGAACTGCACTCGGTCGAGGGCTTACGAACGGTTTAGAATAATTTAGAGAGATCTGAAAGCCGGTCGAATACGCGAATATATACGAGAAGAATCGAGCGGTGATGTAGTCGCTCAATGAAACACATTGATCAAAGTCTGTGAATCCATAGATAGATAGAGAATACCGAAACACATCGGCTCTGCATCAATAATGCAAAGAGTACGAAGAAGATGGGATGACAATGTTGAAAAAGATGCAAGAAAACTTGGCATTGATTATTGGAGGACTGACTACCTGTGAAGACAGACAACAGTAGCCAAAACTTGACTTTGTAACGTACATGAGAAGGTAAAGATTATATCTACGGATCGCAGACATAACATTGCAGATGATACTGACAGATTCGCGCGTTTTCATTCTCATTTGTTGTTTTTTGGATTCTTTATAATTGTTATATTTTCTTGTTGAAATATGTTGTGACGTAAGTGAGAAATAGTAGAGGTCCGGGGACCGTACCTTGGGGATTCCAAATTTACTTGTTGGTGGATTACTTAGAGATTCATTTGATTTGGCCATTTCAGGTCTGTTCGTTGAGTGACTTTTTATCCATTTGGGGCTGTGTGGTCAATCCCGTTTTCTTTTGGTTTTGGTACGAGTTTTCGTGGGAGATACATTCGAGTGTTTCCTTTGAATCGATGAAGATTCCTATTCAATTATTTGATTTGTCTAATGGTGGATGTTTTTGCGGTTACGTCTTGTGTACTTATTCCCTCAGTGAACCTAAATTGATTTTTATTTATTATAAAGATGGCTTTAAGAATTCTTTTGCAATTCATAATTTTTTTTTATTGATAAAATGTTTTCCTTTGTAAGTGATTATCCCTCACCACACACAAGAATATTGATTCTTTTTGGTGAGACATAACATATAATAATAATAAAATTATTATTATCTATCAGCTATCATTGTTGTAAAAAAATATTATGTATTTATCTATTAAATAAATAAATAAAAATTGAAAAATAGGGTGGACCAAAAATTATTGTACCTTAAACATTAAAAAAACTACAAGTCGTATGATAAGAAATACTTATTTTACTGAAAAAACACAATTGGGGAAATTATGTATTAAAAAAATGTCATTTTAATTCACCACTGGCATTCCTTGAAACTAAGGCTAATAAGGCACTATGATTTTGAAACACAATAATAAAGAGAGGTGCCAAATATGGGTTACTTGGGGGCTATGGGATGTCCATTCTACAGGACGTCAGTTTGTTAGAAAATATTTCTTTCACCACAAGCGGTCCATTGCGACTAAATTTCCAAGGATATAACTCCCGCGAGCGTGCAGAAACAGAATAAAAAGTGCAAAGGCTTATAGCCCACCCTCTGTAATTAAATTTTGGAAGTGGGTTGAGAAGAAGATTTTTATATGAATCTTTTCTTATATTTAAATACGGTGAATTATCGACTAAATATACAATTTTTTTTGAGGTCTTCTGTTTTATTTTCATTCAGCATATCATCCCATTTTTTTTATTTACGCCGTTTACTGCCTCTGTATGGTGGTCAAGCTTATAAATTACATGAAAAAAATATTCATATTTGTAGATTCGTAAAGAATTAAAAGACAAAGAAAGGTCATCAAGAAAGCAACCAAAATTATGTTAGTTCACACTCTTGTTGCTTCGAATTTCATTTATGAAACAGAGATGACGCCTTCGAAAGGTATTATTGGAGAAGCCTTAATCTAGCAACAAATCCAAACATAAGAATACAAGGATGATGGAAGAATATTCTAAAGGACTGGGAATAATTATAAAAATGTATGTTTATTACTTACAAATTACATGAATAAATGTTTTCCAAAAGGAAAGTGCTATGCAGTTTATTTTGTAGATGGCTTACCTGAAAAGAAAGAAAAAAACGATCAATTTATGTAAATATGTCAATAAGTACTGATAATAATAAGCGTACAACTATTTCTGAGCACTTTTTGTTACTGCTTTATGTATATTGTTTAATGATTACCTCAAGAGCACTTTTTGCTCTTCTAAAGTCATATATCAAACCTGTGTGAAAATATTTTTGCATTTGAAAATTTCAAGAAAGTTTTCAAAAAATGCGCTTTTTAATTAAGAATGTTATATTTTATACATTTTTATTTCTACTGCGTACCAAAAAGATCATTTTTGTGTGATATTCCAATATCATGAAAATTTTTGCATTCTCATTTAATACATTTTTCTTTGAATTATGTGCCAGAACACCCCTTTTAAAATGAGTCACAAAAAATACGAAAATAATAATGATAATGTGTCATGTTGATATGCAAAAGTATCACTGTCAATATTGACAAAAAATAATGAAGAAGAAGAAGAATAAATATTCATTTAAGAAATTAGTATTAACAAAAATTATACGGCATAATATATTATATACTAATAAGTAAAACCGTAACCTATAAACAGAAAATAGAGTAGAGAGTCCAGACTCACTGGTAGGGATTGTGAATTTTTATTCATCTTTTTGTAGTTTTAAGGCTAAAACTATATAAAAATACCTCAAATAATAATCTTTTATATCTGTATTAATTCAATATTTATTAAGTGAAAAAAATTAATTAATATTCGTTTGAATGATAAAAATTGCTCCATTCACATTTCCTTGATTTACTCAGTAATTTGTTTAATGGAAATACTGCTTTTTAGCTTAGTGGGGTAGTGGTGTAGCACTAACAATTACTTACAAAGTAATTCTTCGAGTAGTTTTTCTTGATCGTGTCTAAAATTGGATTACTGAAAAAAGCTTAATCATTCTGAATTTCTGCTGAATCCTTTTATTACAATGTGGCCAACTTTTTCAGTTATTCAATCACCAACAACGCATTAAATTTTCGCATAATTATATCCTCTGCAAATTGAAATATAACACACGGAGGCTCGGCGTGGCGTCGAGGATTCGCGTAATTTGAATTTAATAGGTTGATGAATGCAAAAAGGTGGCTGGAATTAATTCAAAGAGGTTTTTGTGGGCTCAGCACTATGCAGTGTTTGCATTCAGAAAATGAAACTGTCAGGAGAAATTTGATTGATAAAGCTGTGCAAATCATTTCGTTTCGCGTACATAGAATAGTGTAGTTACACGCTGCTCGTAATTATACGCGGTAGGTAGGTTTTAAACGGAAAACTGATATAATTAATATTCAATGGTCTATGCTTCATCAACGAATTGCCTTTCTCGCTTGTATGTTTATTCATTTAGGAATCTTAGCAGGATTATATAAAAGCATAAAATATTAAAAATATCGTAAAAATATGTTACAGATTCGCAGCGTCAGGAGACGAAATGTAACAAAAAAAAAATTTGGCATTTTTTGTAAAAAATATTTTTGTGCATTTTTTGATGCCTCAAGTTAGTGTAACAACATTTTGTTTTGTTTGATTATGAACGAGTCGGTAAAGAAGTCTGCGGCTTATCATAAACCGAACGAAAAAATGTTGTACATCGAAAGAACCATAAAATCGTGTAGGTATAAAGTGTTTTCGAATCAATATGTAGGTACCCACCATTAATATATAGCGTTATTTGGAAAACATTAATAACCTCGCAAGACTATATTCCTGCCTTGATTATAACCTACTATCAATAGTTATGGCGTTATGCAATATCAAAGTTTGCATTTTTTTCATTATTTCTGATTTATTTTTTACAAAACATTGAACCATCATTATAGTAAATTATATCGATTACTAAAAATTCATTCGTTTTAATATTAGTTAAATAAAATGATAAAAACCTTGCGAAAATTCCAATTGGAAATGGAAGGTTTTTATTATTTTATTTGACTTGTATTGAAGGGAACGAATTTTTTACATTCGAAATAAGTTACTGTAATGATAATCGAACGTTTTACAAAAAATAAATCAGAAATATTGGGAAAAAAATGCAAGCTTAGTTGTCGCATATCTCCATAACTATTGATATTAGGTCACGGTTACTTGAACATATTCGAGATATAATGTAAACAGGAACATAGTCCTGCGAAGTTACTAATATTTACCAAATAACCCTGTATATCGCATAAAACAGCCATCATATATTAGAAAATTATATGACGAATGAACAGCTGATTTTATTTATATTTCACCTAAACATTTTTATTAAATCGCCCCATTTAGGGAAAAAATTATTCTACAACAAATGTATCTGGTAAGAATCAATAAAATATATGTATATATGTTATACATTATTTTTGTCGAACGAAATTCAACACAAGCCGAATTCATCAAATTTGACATTTTGTTCCGACGCCTAATGTCAAAGTTGAATCTGCCGAATAAAATTTAAATTCGAAACCGGATAATTTTTTCATTCCTACTTCTTGTTAAACGTTACCGTGGTCGCATTCACGAAATTAGTTCCACAAACCGAGCGTAAAGATGTTACACAACAAAAAATATTCCTTCATTAAAATGTATTAAATTTTTTGTTACATTTTTATTGCAATATTTCAATGTCGGTATGGAGATGTAAAAAATTTATATTATTGGCAATTAATACCTTCGAGAGTTTGGTTAAGATAAGCCTGAAGGTGAATCTCAGCAGATGTGTAGAATAATGCCGACACAGAAAAATAAAGAAGAAAGAGGAAAGAAAAGGAGGAAAACCCTTCACTCAGAACCCCACCCACCGGACGCAAGGGTACAACTTATGGAAGTGTGTGCGGTTCCAGAATAAGGCTACTCAGCCACGCTCGCATGCATAATTAAAGGGAACGCGGAAAGAGAAGAACTTTGATTACTCCTATTAAAATTTATACCAGTAAACAAATATAATTAATATACGAGTTTACTTAACATTGTTTTGACTTCCTATCTTCAATTTGAACAAGCAGCTTCCCTTAAAGAAGCGAACAAACCCAATTTAGAAATTTAACATATGACAAAACTTTAACAGTACATGCACACACCCCCTCGGGGAATTCAAATTAACAGGGAAAACACAGTCGTGTTGAAATTAAACCATACCTAACAAATATACGCTAATTAATCACAATACACAAGCCAACACTGGTACATGGCCGCAAATAACAAGACGAAATTAATGTGGAAATTATTCAAGACGGTATTTTATTTGGAGATAATTATTCATAAATAATTTATTTTACGATTTTTTTAACACATCTTCTCAAACCTCCCAGTGACATAAAAAAGAGGCAACAAGACACGGATTAAAATATTCTTTACAGTAGGCAATATAATATTGTAGCTGTATCGAGCTGGAGGGCAGGGTTGTAAATATTTTATTATTTTAGAAATTTATTACTTTAATAATTATTTTTAAATTCTTTAAATTCATTTATCATAACGCCCTCTTGTTTCATTTTTTTTATTGTAGATAGGTATCGTTTTTTTTTATTATCTGTCCGTCCGTCCGTCCATCGTAACTTCGTGTAACATCCGTAACTTCTTTATAGCATATTTTTTCTTTTTCTTTTTTTTAAAATATTTAAATACTTGCGTGTTTAAAAACGGATGTTTATCGACGTTTCGTTGAAGTCTTATCACGGCGGTGGTGTAGGCCGAAACTACGAGATTTGCTTCTCAGTAAAATGTACGCATAAAATATCATTTTAATAACATATAAGATATGTCCAACGACCGTAATAATAACCTTAACTCTTAAATAAATAAACACTTATTCCTTAAGATACGACATGTAAAAGTACCGTCATTTTTGATGGGTATAGCTAGTATTTTTATCAATTATATTAATAATGTCACCACAAAATCATTTTGCCCTTTTTGAAAAAGTAAATATTGTTTATTTATTATTTTTTATAATTTCTTTATCTATACAGGGTGTCTCATAGCTAGTAGCAAAAACTTTACAGGTGGATTACTTTTTTGATAAATAATCGAAAATTTTCCAGGAACCATGACCTAATATCAATAGTTATGGAAATATGCAATATCAAAATTTACATTTTTTTTCCATTATTTCTGAGTCATTTTTCATTTATTGCAAAACATCATCAAAAAACAACATTATATAATTATATCGATTTTGAAAATTTCATTCTCTTCAATACAATTCAAATAAAATAATAAAAACCCTGTAAAAAAAAATCTATTTTAAATTTTTGCAAGATTTTTATCATTTTATTTGTATTCGTAAAATATATTATTATATTTTTATCATATTTATTATAAATCAATTGTTGTATTAAAGCGAAAGAATTTTCATAATCAATATAAGTTACTGTAATGGTAGTAGTAGTAATGGTAATATTTTCGACTCATTATCAAGGCAGGAATCCACCTGTGAAATCTTTGCTACTAGCTATGAGTATGTTATTAACTTCTGCTTCGCATGTTTAATTGTCTATATTTCACAAGTTTTTAAAATAATATGTATTCTTATATGGCGGACTAGCAGTGGCGTGCAGCGCATACAAGCAAAAAAGCTGTGCATTAGTAAAGATTATGAGAAAAAAATATTAATTAAATAATCCTTATCTTAAGAAAAAGTTGATTTAAAATTCTAGCCGTAATTCGTCCTACGGCTATAAGTTTTATTTCTGACGTTTCCATTTAAAGTGACGAATCTGTTTTTTTTCGATTTAAAATTCTAGCCGTAAGCCTACGGCTAGAAGTTTTATTTCCGACTCTTCTGTGCTTAACTTCATGTCAATTCTTCATTTATTTCGCCAACCAATTTGTTCCATAGATATAGTCAAGTCGAGAAAAAAACCGTGTATTTTTAATGCTGCGAGTTTTGTGCAATAGCGTCCTTCTTCGAAAGGTCCTATGCCAGGCGCACGTCATGCAGAAATGTTATTTCTTACAAATTCCACCCAAAACTTTCGGTGTCAATTTTATGTCTTTTCCATGGTAAATGTAAATACGAATACGACAAATACCATGTGTTATCTGTCATATCATAATGATATCATAAAATGTTTGATTTATTTTTGTGAAAAGAAACGTATATCTGAAATAAGTATTGTTCCCGATTTAATTATATATAAATCGTCTTCGAAATATATTTAAATTTTTCGCTGTATTAGCTATACCTATATAAAATATTTATTTATTTAGGAAATATTGTTTACAATACTTCTTTTATAGTGCGGTTATTTTTGTGGATTGAAACTACTCAAAATAGTTCATTATATATAGTTAAAAAAAATTTAAATGCATATACCCTTATAGGTATATGCGTATATATATTTTTTTAATATAGGTATATAGTCGGTCACAGCATAACCTAAGTTTATACCCACTGCACGCCACTGCGGACTAGGCATTGCATACTCAACCTGTTTACGCTGGAATCAAAATGAGTATTACGATTACAAATCGTTTAATCTAGTTATTTAAACGTGCTAAAAAACTATTACAGACCCTTCAAAAAAATTCAATTCCCGCAATAATTTTAATATCCAACGTTATCAATTTATCAAGACCCACCTGCAGGAAAATAATGCGTGCCTCAAAAAATTTAGCTCGAAAAGCCGAGGCGAGATACTTTTTATGAATATAAAACGTTCGAGGACACATTAAAAATCCGTTCATCATTTGCTTATCTGGCCGGCGACTGGATAAGCCATTATGCCCCCCTGCATTAACATCGAAATCATCTCATAAAAGCGGAGGTGGCGGTGTCTTTGCACCGCCTATCTTAATGATGGGACAATGGGTCCCGAGCAGGAGATAAATACCGACTTTACGAGGAGCCCGGCTTTGATCGCCCAAATAATTGAATGTGGATATTAAACTGCGCCAGCTACAACAAGACACCGAAACTCGAAAGAAAATAATATAATGCATTGCAAAGAAGTCGTTGCAAAATATTCATTCATATTGTCGCGCGAAAATATGAATGAATATTTTATTGAAATAAATTACTTTTTATGAAAGTCACTGTACACAGTACACAGACTATCACTATTATGTAATTTCAATCTCAATTGTTAAAAAAATATTAATTAAACGGCCGGAGATGAGGCTTGAACTCCGGGCGAGCCAACTCGAACGCGGAGACCTAAGCAATGCTTATTAAAAAGGAAACTAAGGAAATTATTAAAAAATAAACTACATACAGAACGTAGCAAACTTTTCTTTAGGTACACTAAGTGCTTATAAAAATTTTCTCCACAGTCGTAGTCCAGTATTGCTTGCCCAACGTAACTTGGCGTGCGGCGAATTTGGAACTAAAACCCGCCCCGCCCGCACCCGGCGGTAACCGCTCGCCCTGTCATTCAGTTCATTCTCGTCTTTGAGCGCGAGCTGTGTCATCTTGATTACCAATATACACTGAATTATTATTATTATTCTTTTATTTTTTATTAAAATTTATTTGGTAAATGTACAAACTAAAGAGTATTCAATATAATTTAATTAATACACATTTATATTACACGCTTACCCACTTGTAAATGAGAATTTATTCTCGTGTTTAAAAGTGGGGGCATTTTCATACATGTATATATCTATTATTAATGAAATCGTTAGTGTAAGACATTAGATTAAATAAGTAAGATATGGAATAAGAAACATTAGATTAAGTTATAAAAATTAAGATTAATTTAGTAAGTAAGCAAGATATAAACAATACAAGAATACAAAAATGTGAGACATTAGAATAAGTAAATAAGGTATACACAAGGATACAATAAATTAAGTTATAAAAATTAATAATTAATACGGTAGTTCCCTTGTTCATATGATATATATCCATATATATATATATATATACTATATATATATATAGATAGATATATATATATATAATATATATATAGATATAGATATATATGTGAATATTATATATATATATATAATATATATGATATATATATATAATATACTATATTATATATATATATTGTTTTGCTTGAGGTTCCGCGAGCGTTATTGTATGTAACAAAGGAACTTCTGGACTCCCTCGCGTTTCTGTAAATGGTCTCCGTGAGAAGACCAAGGCCGACGTTTCGACACGGTGATCACGTGCCATTGTCAAGGCTAAAAGGCCTCAAAAAGTTGCGGACTAGCCGTACTTGTTCGCGGGTGACATGAAAGTCTCCCACCAATAAGCCTTATTGGTGGGAGACTTTCATGTCACCCGCGAACAAGTACGGCTAGTCCGCAACTTTTGAGGCCTTTTAGCCTTGACAATGGCACGTGATACCGTGTCGAAACGTCGGCCTTGGTCTTCTCACGGAGACCATTTACAGAAAACGCGAGGGAGTCCAGAAGTTCCTTTTGTTACATATATATATATATATATATTATTAAACATATTTTTCATTTATTTAAGGAACGAGTCTCGTAATATTTAATACGAAATAAATAAATGAAACAAAGAGAAACCCACAAATATCAAATAATAAAACTGAAAAATTAAATGCTGGAACCTGGATTTAATTTCCAGGTTCCAGCATTTAATTTTTTCAGTTTTATTATTTGATATTTGTGTGTTTCTCTTATTTAATTTATTTATTTCGTATTAAATAGATCTATATATATATATATATAAATATATATAATATATATACATATATATATATCCTGTAACCTATTGGGCGTCCATCATGGACGAAATTGCATATAATGTGGCGTCCACCTGCTTATGACGTCCGTATATCGGACGTCAGATGGGAGAGTGTTCGCAATGGGCGCGGATTGTCTTTCTGATGCCATAAATGTAAAAAAAAAAAAAAAAAATTGGACGTCAATTCGCTCCCAGTTTGGCTATTCTCAGTATATCTGTAGTTCTGCAAATTTTCGTTACAAAAAATAGCAGCGCTGTCGGCATTATTCCGAACATTCATTGCTAGCCGTGTGCGACGTCCAACTGCGCGTCGCGCGAAAGTTTGAAATGCGACGTTGCCACTTGCTGGATGCTTTGACTTCATTTAATTTTTATATTCACGATTTATGAGAACTCGTACGCATTCACTTGAATGAAGAAGTGGAGTCCGCTTTTGTACTCCATTTAATTCGTGGCGTCTGATTATTTGACGCAAAAACTTTGGATCGATTTTTAACCCTTTTCTCGTGATCCAAACGAGCTGAAATTTTGCACGCAGACTCGTGGGGACGTTCAAGAAGATCTATCAAATTTTCGTTAAAAAAATTTAATGATTATAGTATAATTTTGGATTTTTAGATATTTTAATAGTTTTTTAACATTGGAATCATTACATAAATGTTTGATTACTACCGTCGGCGGCGGCCCGATAACGTCGCGGAATATTTTCTAAATTTGCATTACTATATATTAATTATATTATTACTATTCATTATATTAATTACTATGTATAATTATATTAATTACGATATATAATTATATTAATTACTATATATAATTACTATAGTATAATAGGTACTTCACTATGAATTTCAAAAATTTATGACAATTGGTTAACAGAGATAGAGAATTTTGACATAGATATTTGTCTAGACATGTTTCATTTTCAGTCAATCAATTATTTAATTACATGATGGTAAACTTAATTTACAAAGAAAGGGAGTAAAATAAAAACATGGTTTTTATGGGTTACTTTTTTTAAGCTAAATATCTAAAAAAAATAATCAGAAGTTTAAAATTGAAATAAAATAAAATTAATCCCAGGACTTGAAGATAAGATTGCAGCATTATTTTATTAAATGTTTTAGTCGATCGGTATCTACTTATATCTATAGTCGATATGAATTAAGGTGTAATTGAGTACTTAACAGGTGAATGATTTTTATTATGAAGGGCTAATTGCCATGTTACCTTTGATACATGTATAGTAAAAGTCCGTTAATTAGAACAACGATATTTCGTGCTTTGTATTTATTGCCGATTTTGAGGATCCAAAAATAACTTTTCCCTATAAATTCTACCTTTAATTCTAAAATACGTGAAATGCGTACATCGTATCAATTATTGACGTATTATATATGTATAGTATATAGACACGTTATTCCCATACTAGCCGGCTTTCATATTTATGTAGCAAATATTCCATTGAAGTATACAACAAATCACATAATCACGTAAAAATCAGGTAATTTGAAGTCACGGTGCCTAAAATAACATACTCATTCTTACAATAGTGTACGATACTCTGTTCCTTTTTCCCCGGGACTTTTTTTTCGGCGTACACGCAGTGTTTGTGAAATAAGTGTGTTGTAAATATAATTTAGCAACTATTTCAAAACACGAATCTTCACTACATTCCTGGCTTTGTAGATGGGTAAGTATACACTAGGAAATGCAATCTCGCGAAATCAATAATATCAATCTCGCATACAATCAATTAAATTTTAATAATTATTTTAATTTCAAAAGTTATAAAATGGTACCTACTTGCTTTTTGCTATACTTACTTGTTGTTAAAGATAAATAAAAAGGAAAATAATTTTAATATCACTGTATTTCAAAGGGTAATTAAAGTTTTTTAAGAAATAATCAACATAATAAGCAATACGTATAAAAGAGGGGGCGACCGCGGAAAACGTGGCATGACCAGATCAACCAGATACTGGAAGATGGTCCCGTTAGAAGGCTCAACAACCGGCGAGCTTGCATGCGAAGATGTATGAATGTGGCTGAGGCGAGATTTGTATGTCAGGACAGAAGAGTGTGGCGCTCTATCCTCTCTGCCTACCCCCAGGGGAAACAGCGTGATGGTAAGTAAGTAAGTAATCATAATCAACATCAACAATGAAGTTACTTTAAAAAAATAATATGTTTGACTTTTATGCTTGCTTTTGAAAGTAACTTCGTAAGAAGCACTGATTGCTGCATCATTGAGTTGTCTCGTATGAGAGGCTGTACCTAGGTATAATATGTTCCGCACTGGGAAAGAATTCGGCCGCATTTTGTCGTACACTCACACATATTTACGGTCGCGGAGGGATATGCGACATATCGATAGCCCGCACATGCAAATTGCGTCTTTAAGATAAACACCGCTAAAACACAAATCGTTTGAGGATGTCGCGAGTCTTATTTCATTATTGCAAAAGAAGTCGATTATTATTTCGGATGGACACGTGCAAGTTAGCTCCATTTAAATAATAAATGTGAATATAATTTTGTGGCTCGGACTAAAACAAAAGCCTTTTAATCCTGTAGGTCGTATGAGACGTGCGGCCCTTTTTTATGACTAAATTATACTTTTATCCAGTAGCTAAAATTTTAACAGCTCAAGTCTATTTTTAGACCTCATGTTTTAGCGGATGTATAAATACAAGTAGGTACATTCGCAGAGTGATCACTGACAGCATCGACTTGTACACCGAAATTATGATCTGTAAATAAATAAATATTATTTAAGTCGTAGTTGAATTTTTCATTATAGTTACTATTAATTTATAATAAGGCGGCACTATACATAAAGTGTCGCGCCTAGTTAATTTCACCTTTTTAAATATCACGTAAAATGTTTAGTGGGTTTTTTATTAAAATTTTTTTACCCTTTCGAATTCATGTAAAATATAAAACATACGATGTTTATTACAATAAGTAGTTAGCAAAAGTGTCAAAGTTATAGAACTGACGCACTTGTAGAAGTAGAACTAGGCGGTCTAGCCGCATGTAAAGTACTCAGAGTATCGTAGACTCTAAGGAATCGAAAAAAAAAAATCGCAGAGTGATCATCGTTGCCGAGTGGTTTGCTTGTTTTACAAAAAATAAGTCAGAAATATTGAAAAAAAAAATGCAAACTTTGATGTCACATATCTCCATAACTATTGATATTAGGTCATAATAGCTTGAATATTTTCGACTCATAATCAAGGCAGGAATATAGTCCTGCGAGGTTATTAATGTTTTACAAAATAATTGATAAAATCAACATGTTTCAAAGCCTATGGCCCCTTCGTCAGGATGGAATATACCTACCCATAAAAAATAAAAATAATAAAATTGATTGAATCTGTAATCCACATATATGGTTTCGGGACCAGTAAATATTAGAAAACTAAAAAAACTTGTTGATTCTCTGCCAAAACGTGTTGAAGAAGTTATAAAATCCAAAGGAGGACATATTTCCTATTAAAACAATTTAAATTGTATTCTTTTCTCTGCTTTCTTCAACTACCTATAACTAATAAATGTTGTGTTTTTTTTCAAATTATCGCTTGTGTTCACATTAATTCGCACAGTACTGTATGTTCAATATTATCTTCGACGGATTACCAAGTAGATAGCTACTGAAAAATAGTAGGCTTTTTTATTTTAATTTCGATTAGTTATTCGTCATATCACACAAATTTGAATGCGCGAGTTTGATTTTAGGTAATTTTTGTGCCTCATCTGCATTTTTTTTAATATTGTTTTTTTTTTCAATAAGTTATCTTCAGGGTCTCCATTCTTATAAACTGGGATTACTAATGTTTGTTTATATATTGTAGGGAATATACCACACCGAAGGCTTGTTTTATTATGTGTGCAATTGGGATGTTTATAATAGAGCTTGATTGTTTTAGTAAATCAGTTGTTACGTTGTCGTATCCTGGCGATGATCCTCCTTTTAAATTCATAATAATTTTTTTTATTTCATCTGGGTTGGTTAATTGGAATGTTGTGAGTTTATCACATTCCGATATCTGTAGATTATTTATTGGAAGAGAAAAATTGTTGTTGGGTATTTTTTTCGCCAAGTTTAGTCCCACATTAATGAAAAAATTATTGAAGATATTTGCGCATTTTTCTGGGTGTTCTTGAACATTTATAATATTATTGTCAAATTTTATAGTTTTTATTTTATTTTTATTAACATTTTTTTTCGGTTATTTCGTTAATTGTTGACCAAAGTTTTTTGGTGTCGAAATTAGAAACTTCCACCTTTTTTATGAAATATTCCTCTTTGGTTTTTTTTTTATTAGTGATGTCAATTTATTTCTGTTTTTTTTATAATATCTCCTTAAGCCTTCATCATTGGGGTATTTTATTGTTGATTTAAAAATATCATATTTATTACGTATTGAAACTACTAAGCCGTGAGTAATCCATGGTTTTATTTTACGGAACTTAGATTTGTGGTTATATATTTTTAGAATTTTGGATGAATTTATATATTTTTGAATAATTTTTTGAAAGTTTATAGAACATATTTCTGGATCTTCTAAGTTTAGTACTGATAACCAATTTTCTGTTGCTAATTTGTCACAAAATAATTTTAAATTAAAAGTAGTTTTTTTGTATACCTTTTTTATCAGCTATGTGCGGGTGAGTATTTTGTTTATAATGCGTAAATATGCAGGAGTAATGGTCAGTTATACAAGTTTGCCATATGATGGTCATAATGTTGTCGAGTTCATTTGAGTTTGTTAGCATAATATGATCTATTGCAGAAGGTTTTTGGTGCGGTACAATTCTAGTATAATTATTTATGCACGATTTATAGTTCAACTCTGCAAGCATATTGAGATACTCATTTTTAGTTTTATCATGGCAGTCATCTGCAATATTTATGTTTATATCGCCCGTTAAAATAGTAAAATTGTTTTTAGATAATTGGTATAATTCTTCAATAAAAAAAATTGTGTCAGAATTTGGAGATCTGTAAATGCCGATTATGCGATAAAGGATTTTATTTTTATTTTTTCGAATATATTCATACGTGAACAAACTTCCTAATGTAGGTGTGAGGAAATCAGATTACCACATAAAATTAATTCTGCATGATATTTGACCTCCATACACAGAGTGTAACAGAACTAGGTAATCCACAATACTTTACAGGTGGATTCCTGCTATGATTATGAGTGAAAAATGTTCAAGCAACTATGACCTAATATCAATAGTTATGGAGATATGCGACATTAAAGTTTGCATTTTTTTTCAATATTTCTGGCTTATTTTTTTACAAAACGTTGAAGTATCATTACAGTAACTTATATCGATTACATAAAAAACATTCGTTTCAATAAAAGTTTAATAAAATAACAAAAACCCTGCAAAATATTGGAATGTTTCCCCATTAGATTGGAAGATTTTTATTATACTATTTGACTTGTATTAAAGGTAATGAATTTTTCATATTAGATATAAGTTACTGTAATGATATTCCAACGTTTTGCAAAAATATTTTTTTGACTCATAATCATAGCAGGAATCTACCTGTAAAATATTGTGGACCAGTTCTGTTACATTCTATATACCTACATTATCAAATGTGCGTGATTATAACCCTAATATATATCTAGTCTAGATATATTATATTATCAATGATTATGTTTACTTGCAAATGTAAAATCTACCTCATTAAACGTGCGATATCTGATCTGTATATTTGTTTTATTTACCTACATGATACCTGAAAAAACAATAAAAATTCCAAGTATTTATTACAGTAGGTAGATAAAAAATCCCGATATATTATGTCCACTGTACTCTTTTGTCTTCCTGTCCTTTATGTACCTAGTAAATAATTAGGCACAGCTCATATGTGAGGTTGTCTGTTTGATAATTGATACGTAAGAGGAGAATGCAGTATTTTATTAGAGATTGAAAGGAAGGTACATTTTGCTGAAGTTAAATGTGTGTAAAAAATAACGAGGAAATCTGCCGATTTCAATATTTGTATTTTGGAAATTTGCAGTAGTACCATACTTTATCTAAATATTAGAATAATAGTTTTTGTGTAAATGTGTAAATTTATATCAAAGTGAAAAAATAGTAGTAGAAAAAATAGAACACGCGTGACATATGTGACGATAAGTTTCGTCACAAGTAAAATATTCAAAATTGAAATAAATAAAATATACCTTCAAAGTAAAAGAAGTTCACTTGACAAAGAATATACTGGGCTTACATCCGGTCAAAACTCGACATTTCAATTCTTATCTATACGTATGATATGTTCGAGAGGGTTCTAACTATCAAAAAAAGTTTAATGTCTACATTAGCGATATATTATCCTGAAACGCCTAATTTGATAAATGAAGACATAGACACGCTCACTTCTGCTTGTGAATTGCTCTCATATTTTAAAGACGTAACAGAAAAAATGAGCTCAGAAAAAAACATCACGATTTCTGAAATAATATTATTATCAAATGCACTAAATGATACGTGCAAGTATTTCGCCCGCTACACGTACTAGTGACCCGGTAGCGGCATCCCCAGAGAGCATAAAATAATAAATCTTCCTTCGGCATCCCGCACAAAAAGTGTAATTGGTAAAAGCGGCAACGTCGCGCGTCGCACTGTTTACGAGGAGTTGCGATAGTTAGGAAAATGTAAATAAAATTATGTATATCATGGGACGCCCGATAATTGATAATGTGGATTGGAGTCCAAATTGATTACCCTACGCTTGTTAATATACGAATATTTGTATATCAATAAAATGTAAAAATTTCAGAAAAATAAGTTGTAAAGGACTTATAGTATTGCCTTAGTGACTAATATTCGATGTAAAAATAAGTGAAATTTTAGTGGAACTGGTGGAAGTCACAATAATGCAAAATAAAAGGACGCACAATAGGTAGCGTGATGTATATATATAATATATAATATATATTAATATATATATATATATATATATATATAATATTAGGTCCTCTGTACATATGAAATTGGCGTTTTGCCGTACTGGCAAATTTGATTTCAAATATCTTCTCTTTGGTTAGGAATTCCAAATCCAAATTTATACAGCTATTACTCATGTATTTGTGTTTTGAAAATTATAATTCATTTGTTTTTTCCTCAATTGTTTTTTTCTTTGCGTCACTCAGTTTACAAAATGAAAAACTTGAAATATCGCTTTATTTACGAGTACGAGTTCCACCGTGGCACCAGTGCTGCAGAAACAGCTCGAAGGATTAATGATGTGTATGGCGACGGTGCCGCAAAAGAAAACACAGTGCGTTTTTAGTTCCAACGTTTTCGTTCTGGAAATTTCGACCTGCAGAACAAGCCCCGTGGACGGCCGGAGACCAAAGTTGATAATGAAGAATTGAAGGCTATTGTGGAAGCGGATCCATCGCAAACCACATCCGAGTTAGCTGCAGGCTGCGGTGTTAGTGATAAAACTGTTTTAATCCACTTGAAGCAAATTGGTAAGGTGAAAAAGCTTGAAAGGTGGGTACCTCACGAATTGAGTGAAGCAAATCAACAAACGCGCGTTGACTGCTGCGTTGCATTACTCAACCGGCACAATAATGAAGGGATTTTAAAACTTAAATCTGGCCAGACGATTACGGCAGATGTCTATTGTCAGCAACTGCAAACCATGATAGAAAAGAAAGCTGCTAAACAACCGAGGCTGGTTAATCGCTCTAGGCCACTGCTGCTTCATGATAACGCTAGACCACACACTGCACAACAGACGGCTACCAAATTAGAGGAGCTTCAATCGGAATGTCTAAGACATCCACCGTACTCTCCGGACCTTGCCCCAACAGATTACCATTTTTTTCGAAATTTGGATAACTTCTTGCAAAGGAAAAAATTCAACTCCGATGGGGCAGTCAAAACCGCCTTCAAAGATTTTATTGATTTCCGTCCGAATGGTTTTTTTTAGTAAAGGGATCGATGAACTACCTATGAGATGGCAAAAGTGCATAGATAGCAATGGTACATACTTTGATTAAATAAATATATTATAATAAAAAAAAATCGGCTTTATGTTCCTCCCTACTAAACGCCAATTTCATATGTAAGGACCTAATAATACATATATATATTATATATATATAATATTATATATATATACTTATATATATGAAGTCAGATTCTACAGAAGTGCTTTATATAGACACGAATTGGAATTATTTTGATTATCGTTTGAAATAAATATTTAATAGTTCAATTACTATATCTAATTTAACAACCAGGTTCTATTCCATCAGTTTGGTTACAAAGAAAATTGGTCAGTAAATTAACTTTGTATTATACTTGAATACGCCTGAGTGCACCATAAGGCCTATATGCAGGCCATCGCATTCATTTTCTTTCCAGCATCCCAAAAGTTGATAATCTCCTTTTTATCTCAAGATCTTTAGCCATCCTTTGCTTCTTGCTCTTTCTTTTGGTGGAAATCAACACAATTTTAGTTAATTTTAATAAAAAAAATATAGCTTTATAATTTGTGCTCGGCTTTTGATCCACCAGTGAACACGTCTTACTGACTGAATATTGCCAATATGCACTGTAAATTAAGAATGGTGATAGGATGCTTCCTGCAGCATCAAAATAGTTCAATGACCGCTCACTAGATAATAGCGGTGAGCGATGCAAAACATCTTACGATATGAAGTGTCTCTTTCCCGCTGATAATAGAAAGCAGAGATTTGAAGGTTGTCATGATGACATAGTCATTGAGTAATAACTATGTACCCATATTTTTTGTGATCTTGTATACTCTAACACCTACACATGTGTAATGCTACTTTATAGACAATTTTCTTATTAAATGTACAGCCCATGCTTGGCTCACTTCGAAATGAACATTTATTTCATATATTATTTTCAAACCTTTTTTTACTCATTATTACTTGGGTACCTAGTTATTAAATTACCTAAAAATTTACAAGCAATTGTGTGACAAAAACTGTTAAAGAATCTTCTGGTCGTCAAAAGAGTTAGCATTAATTATTCTATGTATTTAATTATTAAAAGGATTGTCATATAATTTTACCTATGAAGGAGATTAGATAGGGAAGACGGAGGAAAATAAAACAAAATACTTTTTCCATATTTTATAATGTACATATAAAAATAATCATAATATACAATGTACTCATATCTTTATAATTGGAAAAAACACAAAGTAAATTATTAAACTGACAATAATATTATTCATTTTACATATCTACAATATTTAGCACATTGTCTAAAATTCATTCAAAATATTAATCATGTTTATATTCTTATAGAGTTTAAAAAATTGACATTATGTACTTTTTCATTCTGAAACATTTCGTTTATTTTACCATTTGATTATAAGAAAATTTTACATCTTACATATTTATTTGAATTGTGTCCTTGGTCACAAAATACTACACGTATCAAATTTATAAGTTTGACCTGAACAACACTAAAAATTAGTTAAACAAGATATTGTTTGTACATGTGTATTTTTATTTAATTAAGAGCAAACAAGACAAAATATAATATGAAGAAATGATGTGGGACCATTTTTACTTAAGAAGATCATACATTATACCTACTATTATGCACCATGAGTCCTCCAAATAGTATCATGGTGCATTAAAGAACACCTCCCAAATCTCTCCACACCACATAGATGAAAGGAAAGGAGACAAGCTACAAAATGTCTATGATGAAGAGAGAAAAATTGATGTGAAAAAGATGATACTATGATGCCTATGAGAGGTAATACACTATTTATGTTTATGATTGTTAAATATTTCTTAATAATTAAATTCTAAATATAATTATATATTTGAATTATTTACATATTTATAACTTAGGGTAATGGTGATGACCATGGCTGGATTTACTTAAGGACTGTCCAAGGACCTCGAATTGGCAGCCTGAAAAATAACTTAATGTAATCCATGAAAAAAATTTATTCCTACAAGCAATTGCCTAGGTGAATTCCACACATATTAAAAATTATTTACACCTCAGTCAAAATATATCAAGTTCACTTGGTCGATTATTAATGTTGTGTGAAATGCTATAAATTTTAAAGTTGATGAAATAATAATTTTTTAAATTATAAAGCAAGGAGTTTTTTTAGGGCTCCTAATATGTATTAGCCCAGGATCCTTTCAAAAATAAATCCAGCCTCGATGAAGTCAGTGAATTCACTTAAATTGAAAAACTGCATGCAAGATGTAATAATTAATTGTGATGAGTTTCCTTGATGATATCAATATTTTGTGTGCCTCAATTACCTACTAAGGAATATATTTAAACATATAACTATTCTAATGCAATGGCTTCAGGTATCCTCACACTACAAAATGTACCTAATACACTTATAACTCGTTTCTTGAATTTTTCAAGTCATCTCATAATTTTTCAATCACTTTCAGAGATATGTATTGTTCTTAAAATGAATTAATTCATGATTATTTTACTTGTCTTAATAATTTTTTGTGAATAATTAATTAATAGTTTTATTAACACACAAAGTCATTATTCATATAAATGTTTATCATATTATTCATTGAAGTCATGTACATTCTTTCAGTTGTGATGAGTCTTCTATGATAATAGTAAACAAAGAAAATAATATTTTCAAATTATTGAATACTTGAATCAAAATCAGAATTGAAACTTCACAAAGTGTTGTAAATATATTGACTTATGGAGATTTTTGTTTTGACTGATGACTTATGTTAAGTATAAAGATAATAGGCACTGGTTGTGTGGAAACTGTAAATAATCAGTACTTGTTGCTATGTCTACCGCTGCTGGCTGTGTCAAAGCCCGAAGAGTCAGACTTGCCGGGATTCCCCGACACCGTGTGGTCCGGTGAGCCCACTTGGCTGTGTCTACTTTCATCGCAGGCCGCGATGAACTGTTCCGCAATTGTCCTGGAATAGTTCATATGTTGGAGTGGGTCATAAATAAATAATTAATGAATGTACAGATCTAGTAGATTATTGTACAGTACAAACAGAAATAAATTATTTTGTACAAAGTGCACACCGATCCATCAACTCCAAGGCTGTTATGTATTCAGTAATTTGGGATAATTGGCACTTGAAATTAAAGACATGCAAAGTTCATTTAAATATATGTATGTAATGTATCTAATACCTACACGTCTTCTGCATACTTACATGTCTTACAATGTTACGTCATTCACTTTATTCACTGTTTGATCACTATTAACCAGTCCATCCTTTTCTTTACTACTTGAATATATTTGCTTCATATTTTCATCTCAACTTATATCATAAAATAACTCTTTTGTATCTAAAAAAATTATATTGCAATGTGATAGAAAAATAGTCATGTTGTCAACTTCTGTTTTCTTAAGAAATTAGTTTTTTAAAGCATTTTGACTGAGAATACAATGAAAAAAAGGATAAATATAATATTCAAAGGGTATCCGCGAAAGACCTGGCATCAGATTAGCCAAATATTGGAGCAAGGCCCTGTTAAAAATTTCAATAATCGAAGAGCGTGTTTGAGATGATGCACGAATGTAGTTGAAACAAAATGGATATATCAGGATAGAATAATGTGGCATTCTATCCTCTGCCTAGAGAAACGTCGCGATGGTTAGCTCGTTAGATAGTTTAATTTGTTCATTATTTTCTCACAATATAATGCATTCATCAAGCCCCATTCAAAAACTTCTTACCTTTTCCTTATCTCAACCTGAAACTTCTCCTTCGTTTAATTAACAAAACAGAAAGACGTAATTATTAATTATATTCCTACATATATTTATCATATTTTTCACTGAGAAATTAATGTGTGATATACATACATATATATTTTTGTCATACTACAAATGGTATTTTTTACACGGTTAACACAAAATGTGTCAATTTTACATCAGAATAAATTCAAAAGTAATTATTTTTAGTAGGATCTGCTTTATGCTTACGCTTTTATTATGCAAACATTTAGTAGCTAAAACATGAAATTTTCTGTATTGCAGATATTTAAAGAAACATTACTGGTTTAATTCCTGATTATGGTAATGAAATAAAAATATTTTTTCCAAACCTGTCCAATCCTGTGTAAGTTCTTATGACGTCAGCCTCCGTCATGGGCTTGTTCTTATTCTTCCTTTGCCTGTGTTGGTGCTGGGAGCCGGTAGAGCCTGCCCCGCACTCTGCCCGTCGCTGGCGGTGGATGCGCTCCAGCGAGCGGGTCAGCTGGTTGCTACGTCTCCGCCCGCCTTCGGTACGCGGGGATGAGGAGCCGGAGTAGCGCTTGCGCTTTATGCGGACCTGGAATGGTGAAAAAATGTGTCTTCAATTTTTTAATCGAAGTAGATATTTTATAAGATCAAGATAATTTTTCGTGTTGCCATATTGGTAAAAGGTGTGTTACATTGTGATTACAAAATCTGTTTTGCATATTGTGTGTTGTAATCACACTACCCTTTCTACTGTCTTTACCCTTAGCACAGGGTGTCCAGCGGAGGATTTAAAATTGAATTAAAAAAAAAACAATTAAGGTCCTGTCACAGTGGAGGTGTAGGCCTACACCTCCGTTGTGATAGGACACTCTCCTGGTGACGCTGGATAAGACTTCAGCAAAACGACGAGATTCGCTTCTCAGTGAAATATATGGTTCGTATAAAATATCCCTTTTAATTTAACACATATAAATGTCCTCTGTTTAAGAAACGCCGATATATCGATACTACATTGAGCGCAGTAGTTAAAAATTGAACGACGTTTACTTTAAATATATTTTTTTAAATAGGTAATTTCAAAAATGTTTTTATCCAGGATAATTTATACAGGATAACATAATTTAAAATCAGAAACACAGTGATGCATCATAGACCCCTTCATACTATTTATACTCTATTTCCTTTGTTCCCAAATTAATATAAACATTCTTTTTTTTCGAAGAGATTTTTATGGTGTTAATATAAACAATATAATGAGTTCATTGACCTAAAGGGCTAAACAGGTTAAAGGGTAAAGATTCATCTCTTTGTCTTCATATGAAATCCTCCAACCGAGGGACTAACGTAAACAGTAAGTTCATTGACCGGAATGGCTAACCTAAACAAAAAGTATTTTTATTAATCTAGTTTAAATAAATTCCAAAATATTATAACGGTAGTGGAGATACAACACGCTAATGTACGTTAACAACCATAAGATAGATGGCGCTATACTTGTTTTGGTTTGTGTCCATGGTGCAAAGGGTGTATTGATATATTTCTCAATTTAAGTGGAAGATGGCGCACGTCAACATAAATTATTTTTATTAAGTTTCGTAGTAACGGGGAAATAATTAGATTTATCATGATTGGTTACATGTAGTAAAATATAACTAATTATGTAACATAATACGTATTCCTTTGAAAATATTATGCACTAAATTGTTGCATGATTAGTAAGTTTATTTTCAAATTTAAAATAATGCCCAGAATGTAAACCGATCTCATTCGCTAAATGCAAGATTTTTATCTTATAGAGAAGTAACGCATATTTAAAAATTTTAGAATTGTATAAAGTTTAATTTAAAATTCAACATAACTAACAGTCAGTATATGATTATAGATGATTCATAGATACGAAACTAATACAGGAAAGTAGGCACGTTAGTCTTTTTTGGGTGCCTATGGGGCTTACAACATATCGTACGGCTGGCTTAAGTGATCACTTTATACGATGTAACGTTCACCAATTGATTACTGACTACCACATTTTGAGACATCTTTAATAAATCTTGATTAATGATGTTTCCTCTGAGGATAAAATCCAGTATTTTGTTCTTGAAGAATTGGAACACACTCAAAATATTCTGAATAACTGATAGTTTAAAAAAAAGAATGCTACTAGACCATGAATACAAAAACGTCACAAAAAATCAGTTATGTTACGCAAAATAATTATAAAATGAAAAAAATATTGTTTTTTTTTTTACATCTCAATGTGTGATTTATAAATTGTTTAAAGTCACGAGGCGTCCATAAAATTTCCTCACGACAGATTAAAAGATTCCTTTGAAATACTGTCGTGTTCGTCAAATGAGACGGCCGAAAAAACTTCAATCAATTTTCCGCAGATTCTGTCGACCCAGTTATGAAATAATATATCATAAACTTCGCCGCGAACAAAAACTCGGCACATTGCCTGACGAATGATTTGTACAATTTTCACGCTTTTTGCGTTTTTCAACGTGCATACGTTGCGCGGGAGATGGGCATACGCGGCGCAGGTAACTGTGCCGGCCGAGTCGCGCGAATACCTACCGCTGCTGGATTTTGAATTCAAAAGGCGAGTGATGATGCAAGTCGGCGAATTACTTAGCGGAGGATTTACGGATTATTTGTGTATTCCGGTCGCGAGCAGAGCCGGCTCGAGAAGGCGCAAATCCGTGTACTACTAAGGCCCGGTTGCGCCATCTAAAGTAAAGGTAAAGTTTTAGTAAAAAAGTTACATGAGTAACGTTTTTTACTAAAACGGGTTGCGCCATCTATGGTAAAAATATTTAACTCGCCGAAGTACATACATCTGAGTAACTTTTTTTTACTCTCCAAGATAGATGGGTAAAGGTAAAAACGTTGGTAAAAAAAATGGCCGTCCTCTCACAGCTGATTTGAAAATGTGACATTTATCCATATAGGTACTTGTCATTTGAATTTTGTCGCTGTCATTTTCGTATTGAAATTTGTAAATATTAAAATGAATCTTTTAATTTCGCGTTATTTTAGCGATGGTTTGACGTTTGTTTGGTTTGTTTTATAGAATAAAGTGGTTTGTTTGAACTGGTTTTGAACCGCAAAAGTACGTATTGCCAGTGGTGAAAAACTGAAATAAATCAAATTCCATAGACAAATGCGGTATTTGAGGTTTATTCCGCTTGGCACCCTATTAGCCTTATGATTGGTTTGACAGCGGTAAAAAAGCTGTTTGTGCAACCCGAAATCGAGTTTACTCTGATCTGAGGGTAAAAAAAGTTACTCGGGTCAATGTTACTCGAACCAAATTTACTTCTGCTGGCGCAACCGAGCCTAAATGAATATAAAAATTAAGCCTGCAAAAATAAAATTGACTCGAGTACGGTTATACTATGCTGCGAGCTTTTAAACGTAAAAAAACTTGTGTAGCTGTTTGAGGAAATGAGGCCTATAAGTATGAGATCGTATATTTATGTTGTTTATTTTTTAGTTGCAGTTGAACACATCACGATAACTCTGTAGGTACAACTGAGGTGAGTTGCGAGACAAAGGTTTAAGCCGTATTCATATCGAAACGCATCCTAAAAATTAAAGATATTTGTGAAAAACTCGGAAAAAAATTGAAGGAATAAATAATTCTTCTAAAATATTTCTAATATTTGTTGAATTTTTGTATTTCTAATACAAACAAAAATCGACTATTTTATTGTAGCTATCAATGAATAGCCTCAAATTTTTCATTAGTAAAGCTTTTTAAATTAAAAATAAAACTATTAATTAATACATATCGTAAAAAAAAAAACAAAATATCATTTTTCTACCGACAGTAAATCCAAATGAAAACATTGATGATAACATAATAAATAAAATGGAGAGTTTGTTTAGCGATGGGCTCTGGGGTCGGGATATTTATTTACATGACCAATTCCGTCTAGTATTTCCAGATCGTCGCAACTATTTTCAACTCTCAACACCCATTATCAGCTTTGATGCTTTCAAATTTTTATTTCATTATCCAAAGATGCGCCGAGATGCTATGCTGATTGCTCCCTTCTTTTCAATTTTTCAGCTAGAAAGCTTTAGAAAAAAAAATCATTAATATCCACCGCTTTGTTTTGGCTTTTTTTGCACGATTCATTTTTTTCGGTGATTTTCAGTGAAGAGTAAGCGAATATGAAATTGGCACAAGAATTAACATTTCGGGCGAAGTTGGGTAGTAAAAAGCCGGTAACAAATATTTTTAATTACATATATTGAATTAAATTGAAAGCATCACGCTTTACTAGTGAAAATGTTAGTGTTGCTTCGGGCCGAGTCAGCCGGCCCTGGTCAAGTAATTGATTTCCAATTGGCGATGCCGAGGGAAGCGGCGAGCGGGTCCCAAGTCGCGGCCGGCCCCGCATAATTCTATTATTACAGTCACCAACAAACAAGGGCGATGAGTCGACATTTTCTAGCGGAGCGGGTAATCACTTTTGTAAACGCCGAGCTTGTCTACTAAATAATGGAAGAAACTAATGATGAGTTGCGTCATCACGCGGCATGCAGAGAGCACCAACATTACTGAAATGATTTTATTGCACGCTAAAGTGATGTGCGATAAGATTGCGTCGCATCGCGATTTATCGATCAAGAAATGTAACCGCGAGGTTTCCGGAATCATCTATAAAAATATCCCAAAAGTTGTATAACTACAGTACGAGAGGACCACTCTTAAAGTAAGAATTTTTGAAAAGTAAGAATCTTCTTTCGGCGCATTGAGGATAATTTTTTTTATTATAATAAAAGTTGCGCACGCGCATCGTGCGCATTGTAACGAAACTGCATGTAGAGGGTAGCGGCATAGATGCGGGAATGAGAGACCACGAAATGCGCGCGCATCCATTAAACTGTCAAAAATTGATTCACTCGAAATTAGTGTTCCAGTAATGTAAATAATGTATTGACGACCATCTTGAATCGAGTACCTACCAATCATAAAGAAGCTCAATTCAAAAGCTGACGAATGATTGGCCATTGAATTGAAAATTAGAACTGTTTATTGAATTACGATTTTAGGTATGTACCCATTGACGTATTATAAATAGACACTGATTTCAAATGTAGCAAATGCAGAAAATCTGGTAATTTAAAGTCACGGTGACTAAAATAACATACTCATTCTTACAATAGTATACGATACAAAGAAGTCTGCCGCCTGTTCCTCTAACCAGTTATCGACATTTTCGTGGACGCAATCATCTATCTGCTTTCTGAACAAATATTCCATTAATTTTGGAAAAAGATGAATGTCCGAAGGCGCCAGGTCTGCGAAAGTCGACTATCTCCCATACAAACTGCAGCAGCTCTTCTATCCTTAAAGCAACGTTAAGAAAAAATCGAAAATATGAAAGGTGCAATATCTGGCCGTCTTTCTTTTGTGTGTTGAAATTTTGCATCCGTTTCTTTCTTACGGCGTGACAAAAATAAAATTTATTTTTAGGCTCTTTTTGCCGAGCGCGATGTTTCTGTAACTGTTTGCACAGTTTGAATGAGATTCAAAAATAAAGGCGCCATCTTTTGCTTATTTTTCGATTTTTTTAACCCCTCCAGTTTTCTTGACATCCACCCGAAATCGAAATTTTCTGTTTTTTTAATGATTCGGTTAAAAAAATCGCAGCGAGGTGCTACAACTTTCTACACACAGCGCGCGTCAGTTGTTTGTTTGTTCCCAATTGCGTTTTTTTGCAGTTTTATACTTTTGTATGCTGCTCTGCAACGCGTCGGCTAACTTTACATGTAAATATCGCAATCGATAGAACACGAGTGCCGCTATCATAAACGTTCCGAAGTAATGCACTTTAGAATTAAATTTGCTTTCATTCGGTTTTCACAGTTTCGGCCGCTGCTCCGCGAGGGGTAGTTCTATTCTCCATCTAAAATTCACGATTGTAGGTAGGTACCTAGAGTTTTTACTTTCCTATCTTTTGGCGTTTTTTATTTTTTTTCTATATTTTTTTCGCAAGTAATAAGTAAAACATATTTATTTTACACCAAATCTGGAATTATTTTCAAACAATATTCATTTTTTTCTCCAAGATGCTAAGAACGACGCTCGAATGGCTGGGTTCCTGAATAACCGCACTTGGATGACGTCATTATGATAAAGCAGTATAGGTGAAAATTATTCGTTCCTAGAAGCATCCATCCTATACAGAGAAGAAGTTTGAATGACATCAAATGGAAAATTCTGCATACAGGTCTTTTTCTTACATATAAAGAATTTATAATGAAATCTTTGTTCTTATGGGATAAATTATTTAAATTATCACGTTACTTTAAACAATTCTGAGGAGGAGAGACGTCCCGCGATGAATGTATTTCCCAAAGACGTCGGAGGACTGCGCCCGTCTGGGGAACTTGAATTTTTTGGAATCGAACTCTCGGTCGACAAGGTCAACAACCACAATAACCGACGTTGAGTCGATGTACAAAATTTCAGTTCGATTGGATGACGGGAAGTGTGTTAATTTTCATTTCCAAGATATTTCCACACACACGTACGGCGGCGAAATTAACATTAAGAATTTAAAAACATATCACCGGTCGTACCCCACAATTGATGGGAGTAATAAAAGACCCGAGAAATTATGTCTGATTTACTGAGAAGCTCGGAATGAACGGATAGACAGGATACAGAAATATTTGGTTTATTTCCTTTGGCACAGCCTTTTATGACCACAGTGATAAAAGGAAGAAGAAAAAAATGACCTCAAAGAAAAACAACGAGAAATAAAAAAAACTTGACGCAGAATAGGGATCAACGGAGGACAAGGAATGACCCTCAAGAAGAAGAAGAAGAAATAATTAAATCTTCACACTCCGGTGATTAAGAAATGTAGGTGAAATGGAGTATAAACAATAGATAAAGAATGCATGTTCAAGTTTTCCTTACGCGTATAAATTATTATTTTTAATTTTTAAAAAATATAACTTACAGTTTATTACATTTTATTTTATTCTAGTCTATGAACTATAATTAATAGGTAAATTTTATTTCCTGTGCCTATCCAAAAAGAGACTAACACTTGTGCAGAGACTTACACTTTTACATTATTACTTATTTTGTATTAAATTTTCGTATTGCGTTTTAAAACAATATTTGATATTTAATTGTGTTATTTGTAGTGTTCATTTAACTTTTTATTTATTTATTTGATCTCAGTTATTTTGTTGATTTCTGTAGGGAAGCTATTGAAATTCTTTATTCATAAATATATATAATTTTATTGATATTGTTTGGTGTTACATTTTGGTATTTTCAGATTATGTAAAGATCTTAGGAATGTTTATTTCAAATTTTGTATAAATGTTATCTTTAATTATTTGTATAATAGATTTTTTTTGTAAATGTTTTCTAATTTCGGGACTGGGATAATTTTTTTTGAGTTCTAAAACCTGCTTGATAATGATATTTTAAAAGCAAAACTTGTCACGCGGTCAGCCAAAAATCGCGGTTAGCGGTTAAGGCAGTGTAATTATCATGTTTGGTCGCGGTTAGCCAAAATCGTAGCTGGCATTAAGGCAGTGCAATTATCATGCATATACCGACTTCATACGTTATTAATATATTCTATGTATCATTCAATAATTTGGGAATCTTTTTAAAGAATCTTCGTCTTCAAACAAAACAATAATTGCAAAGTTTGATGTTTGAAATAGGCATGATGACAGTATTAAAAAATTAAAGAATTTTAAAGAAGAAAATATTTTGAAAGGATTTTAAAAAATGATCCAGTTTTAATATACCTACACATTGAGAGTAATAAGAGATTTTCAATAAAATAAAAGTATAAAATTGTTGAAAAAAAAAAGTATATAAAAAAAAAGTATAAAAGAGATTTTCAATAAAATAAAAGTATAAAATTGTGCAATCCGTCATTTTAACTGAAACACCGCTCAAATGCAGCAAATGACGTCACGCCTCAGTACCCATCACCATGTTTTTGAACCGTTGCCATAGACACAACGAAATGTTTATTGAGGCTTGACGTCATGTAGACGAAATGACAGCTGCGGGCGTTTTTGCGCGAAATTATAAATATGTAGATGAAAATGCAATTATTTGCGTAAAAACTCAGTTTATTACGGAAATAATGTTATTTTCGGTAATAGTAGACGTGTACCTACAGAATAGAATGTTATTTCAAGATCTGTCATCACTCCTATTCTAGGCAAGATGCTCATTTAGACATCTGTCATCGAAACTCGAATATCTTCTTCATATAACTTAGATGACTTTACCATGTGATAATATTTTTCGTCGAATATTTCAGCCGTTTATTCACAGATGACGCAATATCCCCAAAGGATTTAATACTTTTGATTGAAGCTTCAAATTGTCTTTTCTAAAATTCAATAACGCCTGCCATTTTATATCGTCGCAATTTGCACGACACGCGTCGCCCACCGGAGCGTCCGCGTCGGTCGTGAATCCTGACCTACCATGTCGTTGATGGGATACGCGGGGTACACGGGCCCGTGGTGCGGGTACAGCAGGGGCGGCTGGGGGCCCGCGGGGACCATGGGCAGGGTGGCGTAGCCCAGGCGGCCCGCGGCCACGGGCACCATCGGCATCGGGATCGGTCGGCTCAGCTGAAACAGAAAAACAACCGGTAAGTATGCGCAACGTTAATATAGTAAAACAATATAAAGTCAATCGAGAAGTCTTAACAAAGTCGCGAGTGGTAGTCAATGGCGTCTTTACCACGCGCTCGTGCGTTGATGGTTCTACGCACGAGCGTATTAATATTTAAATACTTCGATAATTATTCGTATTCAGGAAAAAACAGAGCGTAAAAAACATACACAAAATATTCAATTAAATGCGGATTATTTATATTTTATGCATAAGTGCATGAGCCCCTAAACTTTCTCGTGTTTTGAAGCACGCGCACTTTCTGAAGCTCCTCAATTTATACTTATACAAAGTTCTTTGTAAAAATAAACAAGATCAGCAAAATATGCTTAAGACGTGCATGTAAATTATTGTACGATAAATACATGAGAATAGGTAGAGATTAATGTTGTGTGTCGCATTGATAAATGTTATAATTTTTAGCGCCAGCTGCCTTCGGGGCCGATTAAGAGACCTGACGAAAGTTTTTGAAAGAAAAGGGGAAAAAATTAAAAACCCGATCAATGCATATAAAAATTTATAAATAAATCATTTGCCGTATGGTAAAATCACTGATTTATAAATTACAACACCTCTTCATACTCTGTAGTCGGAAACCCTTAATCGTCAGGCATAATGACAACATAGGTGAGGGTCGTTAGCACAGAGCTTCTTTTAATGACTATTCCTTAGAATGCTCGTAATAAGAGACTCAGTTATAGATGCCTTCCACTATCACGTACTTTTATGAAGTATGAACTGATACCGTCCACACAATTACAATCACTACCTAATCATTATCTTTTCATTACGTGCATTTTCTTGATTAGAAAAACAGTACATTGAAACTTATCTCGAGGAAATGAAAAATAGTATTAAAATTGACTTAAAACACTTTACAATTGTTTTAGGAACTCAAATCTGTTTCAGTGCGATTTAACGAATCTTGGCCTCAATTTTCACCAAATATAGAATGTGCTTCACACAAATACTTGTACCAATTTATAATTAATCAATTTTATTATTTTTGATCACAATATCCAATCATTTCGTACCTGTAACCACCTTACGCCGCCGCTCGCCACGATACGTGATTTCTGCGCCACAGACAGACGGATAATTGGCATCAACACCGACAATACGCAAATAAAAAGTTAAGGAAATCGCAATTTTATTAGAGAGCAATCTATTTCTCGACAGACAATGGCAGGCACAGATTGTTTCCTGCATATTAGCTTTAGATAATATTATTCGTTTGAAATATCATACAAACGTAAGTTCAGCCGGAAACAGAAGTTTATTACGCTGCCGGACTTTCTATCAAACCAAAACAAAACCTTCTTATAAATTACGACTTTACCTTCCTTCAATCGAAAATATTTCACTCGTGCGTATTTTTTTTATTTATCGAAAAGTAGAATTTTAATAATAGCATTTTTATCCCAGAGCTAGATTGGGTGGCCTGCCGTACTGCAATACGTCTATTAACATCAAACAAGGTATAGTTATAATAATTGAGATTGCGTAATAAAGGCTATTCAATTTATTACAATTCGCCGTTGTACGAACGGTTTTCGGCAACCGGCAAATAAGAACATTTTTCAGCCACAAATGTTACGAAACATGTGTAAACTATAATATTTATCTCTCATTAAATTAACAATGAATAATGTTTTTGCGAAACGCTCGGCAAAACAATGGATGTTTTCCATTGTAGCCGTGTTGACTAGTCGCTTCCATGACATTGTCTATAATTAGCTTTGGCTAAACTAATTCTCTCAGTGCGATTCATTATACCGAAGAATCTGCACTCGCGGGTCTGATAACATCCGAGTATCGCTGCCGATGCCGCCCTGGGAGCGAGCGCTCGTCGGTCGATAGACGTTTGTTGAAAATAGCCGCTTTGCATTTAATAACTGGGTAGGTTGTTCCGAGCTATTAGTTACATTCTAATGTTTTCCTTTTTGATTCCACGGGCGAGGTAGCGCATCATCCTGAGCTCGGGCGTTAGATGCTAAATGCTAAGTATAGGTGAGGGGCAATCTAATCCCTTGTATTACAACCCCGATCGAATATTTTAAATTAACTTATTATCCACAGCGATTCAGGGCTGTTCCTAAAGTCTATTCGAGATCTCATATCGTGTGTACCAAACATAGTATATGGGTAGGTATACATGTATACTACTCATACATATGTTAGCTTTGTTATAGTCGTTTTTACATTTCCATTATTTTAATCGACGATTAGTTATCATTATTACGGGATGACTGTTTCGTTTGAACTATGATGATAGATGCTTTCTTATAATGTCAAACGATAAGTAGAGATGACTCGCGAATTGCAAAATGAAAACTCGTAAAAATTGATGAAAATAGATATTTGAAGTAAATAATGTATGGATAAGACGAATGAAGAATAAATAAATCGACGAATTTTGACAGTGCTTGAGCGAAAACCATTTGTTAATAATATGGTAACAAAAAGTTTGACGGTTTTAAAAGGTTTTTTGACAATTAAAAATCACCCTTCGGACGCAAAACACAATGGCGAATACAGTACTTTTGGAAAACGGCCGTTAGGTTAGTTCGTTAATACAATTATTTTATCGGATATTCTTTTTTATATTCTTTCCGCCCCTATTTGCAATCCTTATTTTTTGTAAATTCCGCCTGATTCTCGATTCTCGCTCTGAATTCTGGTTTCTTGAATTATACAATACACTTTTACATTACCACTTGTGCTAATGTAATATGCTCGTTTGGTCTTGCTAGGTTGGGGGCCAGCCAAGACAGGTTGGAAATCGATCCTCGTTCTGGGAGACCACCAGTAGCAAAATTTATTTTTCACGGAATAAAGTACTTCGACGTGATGCGTATATATCTTAAAACCGTGATCAGACATGTGATGTAAGAAATTATTTAAAAATAAATATTTTTTCCGTGATCATATTTCCGCCTCGGTACGAGATGGCATTAAGGAAATACGTTTGCTATTTCGAGAAGGAAAATGACAGTCAATCAAAGCATATAAGAAAAAACACTACCAGCATTGTGCATGGCGGGAATAATCACTCAAAGATGCGCTTATTTCACAATGATCATTGTTACTTCGCATTTAAAGACTTATACCAGCATTATTATGTCAGCGTTCTACACAAGAATACACATATTAGCTGTTAAGGAATTTTTACAAATAATACAATACACCTCACCCGAGTTCTTAAAAATATTTTTTTATTTACGAGAAATAATAGTAAATTGTAAATTAATAATCTGCACTCAGAAACAATTATAAAAGCTATAATGCAACTGAATTATGAGTACTCATAAGTATTATATTTTTTGAGATATGGAAATCACATGTTTGTACATGTATTCACACACCTACCTTAATTTCTATCTTTCATTTTTGTGTGTGCTATTTTTTTTATCTATTAATAATGTGTATCTCCCAACCAATATTTGTCATCTTCTTGCTATAAACTCACCTAATCTGATAGCGATAATATCAAAATTCCTGTTAGTAAATGACATAAATGTATAATTAATTGTACCCTTTCTTAGCAGTACCTCATATATAACTTACAAAATGGCACAAATCGCTCTTTAAGGGCGGATTGCCTAATTTTAAGAAGAAGAAGAATAATGTGTATCGTAAGTTGTATCTCTATATTCTGGATCGGGTCTTGTAACACAGCTGATTACGCTGGAATAAACTATTACTAATTTGTCAAATAAAATAATATTAATTTTATTATTATCAAAAATTACGTGATAGAAATTGATTTGTTTTTCTCAAAACGTAAAGAATTTTCTATCAAGATAATGATATCCGAAGAATACAGATTTCTCAGTAATCAGTTTGAGGATGAGGACAAGATCGGTAGGTATCATAAAATACACATATACACTTTCATTAAATACTAGCTGTAACCCGTCAAATATAAATAAGTTTTTACTTATTTGTAGCCGACACCCGTGAAATAGTAATAATGACTTTTGTCAAAATATTTGTACATTTTCTTTTATATTTCCTCTGCCGGCAGTTAATGGTACTATTTCATATCCTGGCGATTGTGCATAAAACAAAACGCGTCCTCTGATGATAATCAGCGACATATAATTACATAATAAATATTATAAATAAAATAGACATCAAAATAAAATCAGAAATAAAATGAGAAAATATATTCCGTTACAGGGAACCGAACCCGAGCTCTCCTAGGTGAAAACTAGATATTCTAACCACTACACCATATCGGAGGTGTCATTGGTCTTACAAAAAATGTTTATAATGCCAGTGTACCTGATAAAAAAATATTTTAGAAAATGTTATGTGCACCCAATAATATACGGTATTTTTAACGGGTGTGTGACCCGGGTGTTATTGGGTATATACAATATAAAAGTGTGGTGGTGGCAACATCGCTATCGCTGCCTCCTTCGGGTTTACTGGCCCGGGGTTCAAGCCGCATCTCTGGCCGTTTTAGTTAGTTTTTTTAGCCGTGAATTCGAACGAAATTATGGACGCTACACGAAGTTACAGACAGACAGACGAACAGACACGGAATTATTATAATTGGGATGTAAAGACATTTTTTCTATATATATGTTAACGGTTTTCACGGACGTTCAGAATCTTCTGCCCAGAGTTTCCATATAATAAATAATTAAGTTTTTATATAATGTAATATAGCACTGCACAATATAATATAATTTAATATAAATCATAAATAATATAAATATAATGTAATATTATACATACCTTTTATATGTATGTATATATTTTTATTTTCTATCTTCAACAGTCCGAGAGACCCACAATCAGAGAAGCGAAACACATCACAAAACACCCAGATTTGAGTAAATCACATAGATTAATTGTGACGTCACCGAATCGAACCCGGAACCCTCGGCGTGAGAGCCAGTGCCATGCCCACTGGGCTACGAGGGTCGCCAATTACATGATATTATATTATAATTGAAAATCTATATATCGAAACAATAAAGCTGTCATCAGGCCTCGAATCTGGAACTATCTGTTGGTAGTAAATAGCTTTACAGACCCGCACGTACAGAAGTCGCTGAGATCTAGGGTAGGAAGAGAATTATTTTTTTCTTATCTTTCAGAATTCTAATCGCCGAGAAGAGATATCTATTTCTCGCCATTGAAGGCGACCATCTTTTTAAATACAATCTCTATAAAAAAAACCCCTAGTAAAACATGCTACATGGCTCCAGCACATTTAATCAATTTTTTTTTTACAAAGTACAGCGACTTGCATATGGGTTATTAGTTGCTTAATCAAATCGATAAGCTGTCTGCTGCAATAGAAATTTTCAGTCATGGTGATGTCTATATATTTTTGACAGATGAAGGTACTGTTTTTTTCCAAGTGATTAATATAAATTTTCCTTAATTATCACAGAATCGTATGGAAAATCGTAACTTCGACATTATAGGATATATTTTAAAATATGCTTTTAAAATAATTTTTTCCAAGTTGACCGATCGCTTTCTATTTTAGCCGTCCTCGTGTGTGGTTGCTTTGTGATTCGGAATTAATCCGAACTTATTGTGTAAGATTGAGATTCAGATAGTGTTCCAGAATCAGTAGTCGCCGAGTGTCGCATGTCGGGACGAGATTGCCGCGGGTTGCGGAGCAGAGCGCATAATATACCCGCAGTGATTTACCAGAATGTCAACGCCATCAGAAACCTCGTTCTGAAGAGCGATTTTCTCGGTTTAATGGCGGCTGCGTGCCTCCGCGCGCCTCCGAGCAGAGGGCGGGATGGGCCGATGCGAGTGACGCCGTGTGTACCCATTATTCAGTGTCGCGCGCAAGATGCAGCCGGGCAGGTGAGGTATTTTATCTCGACGCCGATCTGCGATGCGGGTAGGTACCGTATCGTCAATTCACTTTCGTTTGATTCCTTCCTCGGTATGATGCGCGCCTCGAGACTGCTCGCGATACGGTCCTGCGGGCGTACTACTTTTTCAATTTCAGCGCTATATAATGCGCTGTAATCGTAAAAATTAACGGTCCATAAAAATAATAGCCCGCCAGATCGACTACTGTGGCAGTATATTCTGACCAATGAAGAAAAATTAAAGGAAATTATTAACAATACAACGCGCTGAAAATAATAATAAAAATAAGAAGATAAACAAGAATCAGAGTGATGCTAAAAATATCACAAATGGTGACATTTAGACAAACGATTCAATTAAATACAATAAGAGAACATGAAATACGATCATCCATTAGAATGGAAATATGATCGCAATATTCAGTTATGCACAGTGGAATGAAGTTGTAGAGTAAACTACCGGGGATATTTAGGGATGAAATTTTTTTCAATTTTTAGGAAGCTAATGAAATATACGATTCTTACATTTGAATGAAATTTATATTCGTTATATATAATTCTCCTTATATAAAAAATAGATAAATGAGATAAAAAACAATTTCTCCAAATAAAAAAAAAAACATTTATAGTGAGATTAAAACTGCAAATATAGATGTGCAAAAATATGGAATGGAATCATAGACACTCACCAAAACAATACTAAAGCGAATTGAAGCATTTGAGATATTGATCTACAGACGGCTTATAAAAATATGACGAATTGATAAGGATACAAATGGCAACGTAATGACCCGGATGCCAAATGGACAATCAATTTTGAATACATTCAAAACCCGAAAATTGCAATTTTTTAGCCGTAGATATCCAGAGAAGTACAGATATCTTGTATCTCATAATTCAGGGTAAAATAGCGAGCAGAAGAGGTTCTGTACGATGAAGGACATCCTGGTTGAAGAATCTGAGGAAATTGTTGGGGAAATCCACGTGCCATAATCGGACAAGAAAGAAAAATAACAATTAATAATGTTATAAATTAATCGATCATGCACAGGTCAGTCGGAAAGAACGACGTCTAATATTCAAACTTAAATAAAACACAAGCATTAAAAAAGCGTTAACATTTTTGTAATTAAAAAAATCATATAAACAGCATTAAAAAAAAAAAAAGGCTGCTTAACTAAAAACAGCCAAATGGTCTAGCAAAGTAACCAAGACAAGGATTAAATACTATCACAGATCACACTTACTACATCCCACATAATATTATTGTAAAATATTTTTAAAAAATGTTAAAGAACTTAATAAACAAGAAACTCAATTTCCGCATTACATAAATAACCGGTAATAAAATATTACGAGTTCGTGTATAAACACAGGATATTCTATTAACCTACATTTAGCTCAAATTATACATTGGTTCAATATTTATAAAAAAATATCTTCAACAGACTTTTAATACTGATTTCTGTGATACACAATTTAAATTAGGTTAACCTTAGGTGAATGAGACTGTAAGAGATAAAAAAACACACACTTAAAAAGTAACAAATAGACGTGATTGACGGTTAAAGTGCGCCACACCGATAAAATCAAACTGAATGCTTTATTTTCTAATAGTTTATCAGAAAAATCATTTTGTTTAGTATCATTTTGATATTTCAGATAAATAATTTAACTATTTAAACATATTTGTTTCTTTATTTTTGGGCACCGGGTTTCGGTGAGTTCCCAACTGGTTTTGGAAAATCTTATAATAATGGTTATATATTTCACAAATATATACAGATTTCAAAACGAAGCATGTAATTTATTTTAAGATAGATAGCATTCAAAAGTGAGGCTTAATACTCTGTTTATAGCTAATAACATTTTTTCACTTCAAATGTCATTACCACTTGCCTAATTATTTCCTAACCTTACTAACCTAGTATGGTCTCACTCACCTATTTACTTATGACTTCCACTCTTCCGGAGTGTCGATATATATATTTATTTTATTGCGTGTGCTAATCTGTGCTTTCGCATTAATCACATTTATAAATGAAATTTTTCGAACTGATTTAGAAAATGTATTTAAAATTATTAAATTTATGCCGAAAATATGTATACATACGATTACATATGAAGCACGCAAAATTTGAAAAAAATCGAAATGGAAAACATTTGCTGAATATTTTCGATCAAAAAAAATCGATTATGTACCAAAGTAGGTACAAGAATTGTTAAAAACAATAAAAAATTGTAAAACTTAAAAAGATTCAGTTAAATAATATTTGCAGATCTTACAACACGCTGACATTAAAACAGAGTAATAAATTATATTAAAGTAATGAATATTTACATCATTATAATAATTATAGAATATTTAATTGGCGTGCATGAATTTGTGTTGCCAAAATTAATTAATGTTTTATACAGCTACATTAGAACAAGATGTGCCGATGTCACAAAACAAATGTAAAACAGGACTACCCAATGAGGCAGAACAAATATGTTGAAAAATCGGACGCTATTGGCAATACTCATGTTTTAATTTGGATTTGCTTATTTACCTTATGTCACTTAATTATAAGTTATTAATTGTTTTACTATTTATTTGTCGTACACAACGTAAATATTTATGCAACGGCATAAAAAGAATCAGAATCATCAGACCATATTCTTTAAAAATGTTGAGAATATAAGTGAATAAAAAATTTCCAATCCACCAACACTCCAACAGCGGGTACAAATTGTACACGGATGTCAATTCCATACATATTAAAATGTTATGGCAGAAGTCTAAAAATTTAAATACTCGTATATATTTAAATGATTAATAAAACTAAGAAATACGCGGAGTACTTAATAGATTAATTGTAAATCTTTAGATCGTAACAAATAAAAATAATTACTCGCATAAATAATCCGAACGCTATATAAATCTTTTAATCAGAGCGTAGAGTTTGGGAGAGAGTATCGTTTTCCAATTCCTCTGTTGAAGTATCTGGCTTGTTGCAAATCCAGAAGCTACCGAGATGAATCCGAAGATAAAATAAAATTAAAACAAAATCGTAGCACAGTCGTATGCTCGTAATTATCCGTTACGCTGTACATTGTGAATAGTAAATTAATTACGCTTGTTAACGCTCTGATGGCTCTATTCCTCCTTTTGCGGTAGTAGCCAGTACCCACTGCTTGCATCGCTGTACTACATCGCTAGAAGAAACACGACTAAATATTCAGATTTAGCGTTTTTGACACAGGAAGGTTTCATGTGAATAAGTGAAAACCGGTTCGGGGGATGGATACATGTTCAATATCTGACCGGCACAAAAATAGAGAGTTTAAACACTTATATCTCAGAAAGTATATGATGCGGGTGGATTGTGGTGTTTTTGTGTGCTCGTCACCCACTATCCGGGGCGCAGGAGAGGGGGCGAGCTGATAAAACCTCTTCCTTCTCCCCGTCTGCGGTATAGCACAAGGTCATCGTAGCTAGGGTCGGTCTGGAAACACAGATTTCCACAATAAATCAGACAGTATCATTTACCGCCTGTTTTCCATAAACAAAATCCCGTATTCCCAAAGTGCAGCAAAAAATCATAGAATCATTATGTCGAAATCTTCGCTATGACGAGAAATCGAGAAATGTGGTATCTATAGATAGATCTCGTTAAGATAATTTTTTTCAACTATGTAACTAGAATTGAAAAAGCCGCGCAACAAAATATTTTTTTAAATATTTTCTTTTAAAACATAAATTGTAAAATAACTATTTAACCGATTTAAAAATATTTTTTATTTATTAAAGATACTCAGTTTCTTGGCAACAATATTGAAAAAATTATCATGTCATACGTCCATTCACATATAATAATAATATAAAGCCCGCGAGGAGGAGTAATTTTCCTCAGTTCTAAAAGATAGTTGGTTTAGTAAATCATTAACCGATAAATAAATAATTTAGCAAGTATCGTTTTAGGAAAATAACTATACTTATGTATTTAAAATACATGGAGTTTACTAAATAAATTATTAATTTTAAATTTAATTTGTTACCTTTCCATACAAAAATATGATTCAAGAGAAGTTGGAGAAAAAGTGCTTGTCGCCGCCGAATTTCGTTCGCGTTTCCAAACAATCGCCATTTTGAAAAGAAAATACTAAATATAAATATTTAAATATTTTCATCTACCTAATACTCAACGGTAAATATTTCTGATGCGTAATATATTTCCAATGTTATCTCAGTTTAGTACATGGATGGATTTTTTTATTTTTCTGGGAACGTGATTAAACGCTTATTATACCGCCTGGCTTATAGCAATACCTTTATTTTAGCATGTTTTTGCGACAATTGTGATTCGCCTTGAATCAAATCACGAAGTTTCAGTCATCTTGTGAACCAAAAAAAACGTCCGCCACCGATCTTACCGCTGATCGCTATCAAAATAATCTGAAGGTGACCTAAAGGTGACATGCTTAAAAACATTACAGGAAGACTGCTTATGTAATAAATTACTGATTTCCTGTAGTTTTTGAGTAACATATTTCAGGATATTTAATTTAATATTGGCGGTAGGATTTATCTATCTGAACTTGAGTCAGTGGCGTAACGATGCCAATGCTGCTAATGCCGTGAAAATACAGTATATATAATGAATATAGACAAGATATAATTTTGCTACACAGCGAAGATCGCCATAAAGGATTACTTCAGTTACTCGTAAAGGCATAAGTAAAAGCACACATTTGTATTTTTATGAATGTGGGAATATTATAGAAGACAAGAGACCGATTTTGGTCTTACTATTTAATGGATAAAACCTCGTACTGCATAATATTCTTATAACTTATATATAATACAAACAAATGCAGGTGGCTTATCCAATTTTTTTATTCGGACATCCACATCTTCTTTATCTTGGTAAGTACGCAAATACACTATTTTCTTTATAATGTAAACAGATCCTCCTCCTTTCGATTATTTTATTTCTCGTGTTTTTTTTATTCGAGCCTCTTCACGGCAAGGATTTATAAATAGGTTTCGCGTCGCTATATTTCAAGGTAGCATCTACCTAGCTGATGAATTAAATCTGATCTCCTACGTGGATGTCACATAAAAAACGAAAACATCTTGAAACGAATTGAGAAAGTAATTAACGACTTACGCACTTACAAGGCACTTTTAATTATTTAAGAGGACATGCCTAGTCAGAATTTAAAAAAAATCCTTTTTCTGAAATTTTTAAGTCAATACAACAAATATTAACGGAATCCTAAGGATTTTAAGTAATCATTATATCACAATGTAAACAATACTTTAAACTAAAAACGCGTTTTTCTCTAAATCATTGTTTTGCAGATCATTTACGAAAATATCTCGAAAACTATCGGATCGTTTATTTCTAATTACGAGTAATTTTTACATCAGAATACCATTAAGTGTTTTTTTATTGTGAAATCGAAATTTTCACTTTCAACATTTGTCATTTTTTATCAAATCGATATGTGGAAATTCTTCGATCAACTCATGTGTATATGTAATAATAAGCCTTTCCTTTTTTTTTTATTTCAAAGGATCAGAATTCGAGCCGAAGTGATCATCGCAAAAACCTGAATTTTCAAAGGCAGTTAGTTAAAAGGATAATGACTAACAAGTAAAAGTACTAAATATGAATAATAAATAATTTTTGCAAAAAAAGAAATCATCCCGTTTAACCCCTGACTATATATGGCATGTGTATGTATCATCCCAGGGATTACTAAAATGTATCGCAGATGGAGCCTCATGGAGAAGGCAAAAATACGTGAAATACAATGTCTTGAACAGCGAATATGTGTCCGGAATATTGTTCGCCAAATATATCAAAATAAAATATTCCATATTTTTATTAAATGTGACTGACTGCATTCTAGATTTTTTGTCTGCTTTAATTTAGAGCTTTTCCTTTTATAATAGTCACGAGTATAAGGGAATATATACACAAGTACATACCTATCTAAAATATTTGTTCTATGTACTTAACAATATTATGCGGTCAAATTTTTCCGGTTGAAGAATTATGGGGGAACAATATTCCGAGACCTGTGAATATAACTCGAATGTCACATTCAATTCATCATTTTCAAGATTACAATTATGATTGTGAATTGTTGCGTTAAAAACATTATTTTGGAGTCATTCAGAGTCGTTAGAGAAGGTCGAACGATTAAGGTATACCTGTCCGCCTGACTATTGTGCTCAGATGTCATGGAGCGTCTTAAATAAACCAATTTGCAGAGAATACAACATTGTTTTCGTTCATCCGGCCACCTCGCAATAATTGGGAGCATTTATATCTGGGTTAATATTAGTGTAACCGGTTTAAACGGAATGTTACGCGAATATTGTGGCATTGTACCGCGCGGCTTACATGTCCATTCTTCTGTCGCAGCACGTCACACGGGTGCGTCGCCGCGGAGCGCGCCTCGCCGGGGGGCGCCTCGCCGCGGCACCCGACCGGGTAATTAGCCGAATCACGCACAGGTATAGCTTCGCATTTCGGCTTTGGACCGGTAAGTCCATTATTGACATGCGTAACCAAATATTTGTGGATGCGCGTAACAGTTGTGTACCGTTTCAATTAATTATAACGTAACATGTGGCCGTTACTCTCACAATCATCGAATCAAAATATTAAGGACAAGCTTTACTATCCGGTTTTATTCATGATTTAGATTCTTGTATACGAGTACATTTATTTCACATTCGCTTGTATTTCACTGAAAAACGCCGGAAAAATGACTGAAAAAAACAAGTCCTCACAAATTTGTCTCAACACATTCAAATACATTTCCCCCGAATATTCTTTAAAATTATATATAATAAAAAAAACTTACGTGGATTTCAAAAATATTTTTTCTTACTAAACAATTGAAAAATATGTAACAATATGACGCCATATTCTTATTTTACATAGTTAAATGTATTTTTCATAGTTGCACAACTCATGGTGGAAATGACCTTGCGAGCTGAAAATATTCCCTTTGAACTAGAAATTCCCGATGGAATAAACTGTGATGAAGACTGAGTTCACCGCTATAAAGTTTTTGCTGCTTCATTATAAACAAACAGATTTCATCAAATATATAATACCAACTATATTAATCAATTAAAGTATAATTTTTACTTGGTTTCGTAACTTTGTGTTGATAGTTGTATAATTTACGTAGCTTCATAATTCCTTTCATACATTTTCTTCTCCCTCCCTTGTGAACGATAATGACACAGGAATCGACCGATTAGTACTCAAATCAATTGGTATTTATTATAAAAGTGCGATGTATTTTTATTGTGTCAATAATTCGCCATAATGAAGAGCATTAATGCTAGCGAATGGTCTACTTCCTCCGCTCTCGATAGTCAGATGTATTGAGATCATCGCTACCAACCAGTACCAGTGTACTGCAGTGTACTGGGTTAGCTCACCATCGCCATCGAAGAGCTCTCGAAGCAAGACATTGCTCGTAGGACGAAGTAGATAATGAGCGTGTGCGTGTGTGTGTCAACCATGCGCAACACACATTTACCACATAACACAAGCCGTCTATATTTCGTCTTCTCGTAGTGTTCTCTTCTGATTCACATTTTTAGCTTCTTCAACAGCCACGCATCTTATAGCGCAGCGTTTTTCGTCAATTTTGCTTTGAAGTTGCCCTAGACTTCTAGCAGCGTATTAGGTTGCCTTATTAGTCATATTTTTGTATATCCGATGGACTTCTCCATTCTATCTAATTAACGAATACATTATTCAATACATTATTCAAAATCTATTTTTGATAAATCTTTCAGAAAAATATATAAAAATTATTTGTTGTGAGTCGGTAGTTTTTTAGTTATATATATTTTTCTCACCCTGTATCTTTATAACACTATATTCTATATCCGGTAAAAAGTTTTACCGCTTAAGTTAATATACCTACTCGTATCCCTTATTGTCGTCTTTTATAAATTAAAATTAATTAAGTCGGTAAATTTAATCTTTTTACGTTTTTTCTGTGCGGCATCTACATTTTAATATAACAAGTCAGACGGCGTCATAATTTCCAGTCTATTTTATAGTAATTTTAAATATTTTTAAAATTAATCTACATTTTTTCAGAATATTGTGCCGGGGTAGTTAACTATAATGTGATTTTATTTAAATAAAGATTTTAGACATTTTAATTCTTTATTTGGCGTGGACGATGAGACGAGACGAAAGAATGCGTCCACTCGTCAGGAATTCCGTATAAAAGAAAGGCTTTCCACAACATGCAGCAAAACAATTCTTTCATAGTTTAGGTATGTTGCTAGAAGAGAGGGAAGCAATCTGATGAAATTGATGGAGGGCGAGAGATCGATCTCCAACAAGATGGACGGACCATGTCTGGGAGATGACTGAAGCCTCTCTTATAGGCGCTCTATACAAGCCGAAGATCTCGAAGAATGGAGGAAAACAGTTCATTGATCATGCATTCAATAAACTGATAAGATTATTGGATATTGATCTGTTCGAGTGCAGCCACACAAGATTAAGAAAAATTTTGAGTGCTGAATTTTTTTCTACTTAATAATTAAGTCTCTTTTTCTCTTGTTCATTCTTTTTGTATTATTTTCAACATGCCTATGTTTTTCTGCTAATAATTAAGTCTCTTTTTCTTTTGTTTAAATTTTTTATTCTTCCTTTTTATAGAATTCTTAACATGCCTAAGTTTTAAGAAAAATTTTGAGTGCAAATTTTTTTCCTACTTAATAATTAAGTCTCTTTTTCTCTTGTTCATTATTTTTATATTATTTTTTAACATGTCTATGTTTTTCTGCTAATAATTAATTTTTTTATTCTTTCTTGTTATATAATTTTCAACATGCCTTAGTTCAATTCATAAATATTTATCATTACTAACATATTTCTAAATGTGGAGACCTGTAATTGGCTATCTATATTATATCAATGTTTTCTATGCTTCTTTGTTGTGCTGTTGGTCTTACATGAATATTAAATAAATAAATAAATCATGTAGAAGCAGAAGAAAGAGGTTTAACTATTTAGAGAGAGATTTAGTTTTTAATTTTTAAATCTATCTTTCGATGTTTTCTTTAACACATTCTTATTAACGACCATGTTTCCATTGTTTTCTGTTTACTTTACACACATACTAAGCATCGACACCAAATCAGAAAGAGAATTGAAATTATTCCAATATTATATCCGGTTACGGCATCATAAAGCGACGAAATAAAAACAAAATCCTAACACAATAATTAATATCACAAGTCGTGGGAACATGAAATGCGATTCCGAAGTGATAACTGTAAAAGTTGACGCTTTACGTACAACACAATTAAATAAACATTTTTTCAGTTGTCCGGAGTTCTGACATCGCAACGCGGCGCCGACCGTGGTAATAATTGTTTTGTTTCCATTTGGCTCACTTCTAATCCAATCGGACATTCGACGCAGCTGACCCACTGAGCAGCGGCGGATTCTCGCACGTGTGCAGAAGCCGCGGATGACACCGCGCTGCGACAAATAAAGGAAGTCTCGGAGACGCCATTGTGTTCGGCGGACTGGAACGGAACAGCTGCGTAGGCACTTGCGAGTTTGGACCGCGAAATAACAAATCTGGTGGTAAACGTTCGTCTGATCGGCGACCTTAGACCAGCCCGAGAAGCTATCGAGACAACGTTTTAGACTAAAGCGTCTGATACACATGCTTCTTTAGTGGCACGTGAGCATGCGCAGTATCGACTTTGACAGTGGCATGCTTATTAGTGGCATGTGTGTACGCACATTGCTAGAAATGAGCATGCCACCTAGTGGCATGCTCAAAAATCAACCGCCGGTTGATTTATAAGCATGCCACTGTCATTCACCATAGAGAAGGGGTATCTTTGGAGCATGTGTGAACAGACTTGCTTATTTATGAGCATGCTTATGTCATTCGCGGGCTTCGCGGCTAGTATTATCGATGCGATTTTCTCAGTCCGCGACAGATGAAACAAATATGGCGCGTTGGGGAGATGATAAAAAATTACTTTTCGTGACTTATTATAGGAATCACGAATGTCTGTGGAATACTCGGTCACCGTTGTGTAAAAATAATATAGTGAGAAATAATGTTTACGAAACTTTATTAATAGGCATGAATGATTCAAATATTACAATAAAAATTATATAAACTAAAATCAAAAATGTGCGGATGGAAACTCGGGAACTTTTTTGATTTATTGGTTCACTTGAATTTTCTATTTCAGTTTGCAAAGTTTCCATTTTGAACAAGAGCGTCTCTATTCTATGACAAGAGCATGCCACTAATAAGCATGTGTGTTTGATTGTTAGCTTTGGACATGCTTATTTATGAGCATGCCACTAATAAGCATGCCAGTAATGAGCAAGTGTGTACAGTTGTTAGGGCATGCTTATTAGTGGCATGCTCATTAGCATGCCAGTAAAGAAGCATGTGTATCTGTACCTTAAGAGCCAGCGATCGCCAGACTTACGTTATAGTATCAAACCTGAAATATTTTCTCTACATGTACACTGTAGTATGCAAGAAGGTTTGGATATTATAACATTTTAGTTCGGGGGATTTTGGCAGATAACGGGTACTAAATATGTGTAAGTAAAACGCAAAAATAACAAATCTGATTTTTTAATATGTTTAACAGTAACTAATATACACTCATATTCATCATTGCCAGATGCTCGGAAGCTGTGTAAAAAATCGTATAATTTAGATACTTTATAGTAACAAATCAGAATTTTATATATTTTATTCTGGCCACTATTAAACAGTATTACCCGACAACTTATATTTTATCGTTTTACTTACGCATTATTTGTACTTGTATTGCTTATTTTTTGTCAAAATCCCCATAACTCAAATGTTACAATATTCAGACCTTCTCACCTACTGTAGTGTACATCTAGAGAAAATATTTCAGTTTTGATATAATAACGTAAATCTGGCGGTCGCTGGCTCCTACTCTATTCACAAATAATATTTTTTCAAACAGTATTTTGAATATTTGAGTAGCTTATTGGTGTAATGGTCATGACGTTCGCTTATTGATTTGGTGGTCGGTGATTCGAGCCCCATTACAGGACACCAACAAGTTAGTCCTATTTTCATAGCATAAGCGTTTAGCATATTTTGAAAATAGTAAGAATATTGATGTGTCCGCGTCTCTATTTTCTTTATATAAAAAAACATTATTTAGAATTTCAAAAACTTATAGATATATTAGTTTAATCTCTTCTGTAATGATATTCTTATTTCTTATCAGAGATCCGAGGTACATGAATCTTGGTTTCGTGGTTTTAGTTTGCACATCAGAATATTGAGGTGTGCTGGTTGCATCAAACGACCATGTATTTGGTCTTTTGCATATTTATTATCGGACCCATCTTTTTTGAAGAACTTTCAAGACTTATAAAGGAATTAAGTAAGGCCTCAGGAGTATTTCAGTAACTTCGATATCATCAGCATAGGCCAAAAGTTGCACAGAGTTATAGAATGTAGTTTCTCTTATCTCAATGCCCGAGCTCCAAATGTTGTTTAAGTATGTATTGCAAAATATGTTGAGTAAGTAAAAATATTGTTCTTTATATATAGGAGTTTTTGTAATAAATTTTTTTAAAAGATGATTATTTTATTATAATTATTTTTGTCGTTATTATAGATTCCTGCTTAACCTACATACATGTTCACCAACTTTTAACTCCCGTATTATTATGTCCAAGTTCAATTAAATTATATCAATTTCAAAATAAATGTAGCTGCGTCAGAGGACGCTCCTATTCGCCGAGGAGAAACGTTGAACTTGTTGCGAATACGTACCAAAGAGACGTCTAACCCACACTCCATTAAACGATTTCCCGTTTTAATTTACACAAAATTACTCACGGAATGCAACAAAAATGTAAACTATGTGGTTCAAATGTTGTGTCAGAAATGGATATTCCATTTCATGGAAAATAACTACTCGATATCATATAATGTGAAATGAGTTAAACTTGAACTTGAATATTCTTCAAAATCTAAAAATTATTTGATTAATCTACATATCATTTTATTTAGTATGTGTAGGTAATGTGTTACTTCCGTTCATAATCGAACAGCAATTTCAATGAGCCTCAATCGAGCAGATATTTAAGCGGTATTTGGCAATCCGATAGTTTCACACGGATTGGATTTAAGATTAAACAAAAAATTACATTTTTAGACGAATGATTGACTAAATTAATCAATATTATATTATCCGGTCCATGATACTTTATAATACTTAAATAATACCCTGTAATCTTAATGGAACTGAAAAATCTAATCCAAAATGTATTTTTTGATAATAAAAATAACTTCGGCCATCAAAAGTTATGCTGAACACTCAAATTCATCAACAATTTTGTACTAAAATCGTTCCAGTCGGGTTGTAAAAATAGATTACTTGTACATATAAATACACCAGAAACAGATGTACCGGAGATCTACATAAATCTTTCGGCCGAACATTGAAGGATGAGGGAAGGCTCTTCAATATTTCACTGCCCGAATTCATTTACATATTTCAGAAGAGCTGTCCCATTGCGGGCGCAAGAGTTCGATCTCTGTCACTTCCCACGGAACTCAAATATCAGCGTACATAGTTAAAGCCTGAATTTCTAAAATAATGCAGAAAAGACGCGGTAAGAGAGTCCCTATTCCTTAATTCAAAGTGAAGAGGCTCGAGTTTTTTAATTTAATAACATACACACCACCGACGGGATCATATGAGGATGAACCTCCAGGCCGTAGAGGCCTCCGTAACCATCAAAATTAAATAGTTTAATAACATTATAAGAGGGGACGGTTAAATGATTGATAATCTATACATGTATATAAAACTGAATGTCTGTCTATTCTATGTATATTCCTATATCTTTTGACCAATCTAAATAAAAATTTTGGCCGCTCTGCTCTAACCCACCTCTGATATAAATGTGCGTGTGTTTTTTAAATTAGAGATGCGTACACGCAATACGTGTCATATCAATAATCTTTCCTTTTTTAAACGAAGCTTAACCACTGTACTGTGAACATAGGAGTAACTTGGTGGATTTCTAGGACGAGGCTTGAAACCCGGCTACCAGATCATTAGGCGAGTGTATTAACCCCCACAACAATTGAATACCGTGCATTCCAAATTTCGCATAGTTATTCTACATGCAACAGTAAGATAGATAGATTTGCCTAAAATGCAGACAACCTCCTCTGGCCACCCTATCCTCTCCCTCCAATTTAAAAATGAATGAATTACCAATGAATATTAGAACTGAAGAACACTATACAAAATTCAAGAAACACATAAAATAAATAGAATATACATTATTAAAACAAAAAATAGTTAGAATTACAAAAAATAACGTTACTTCGAAATAATTAGTACACCTGAGTCACTAATATTAGGTCCTTACATATGAAAATGACGTTTTATCGTACTGGCAAATTTGATCTCAAATATCTTCTCTTTGGTTAGGAATTCCAAATCCAAATTTATACAGCTATTTACTCATGTATTTGTGTTTTGAAAATTATAATTCTTTTGTTTTTTCCTCAATTGTTTTTTTCTTTGCGTCACTCAGTTTACAAAATGAAAAACTTGAAATATCGCGTTATTAACGAGTACGAGTTCCACCGTGATACCAGTGCTGCAGAAACGGTTCGAAGGATTAATGATGTGTACGGCGACGGTGCCGCAAAAGAAAACACAGTGCGTTTTTGGTTCCAACGTTTTCGTTCTGGAAATTTCGACCTGCAGAACAAGCCCCGTGGACGGCCGGAGACCAAAGTTGATAATGAAGAATTGAAGGCTATTGTGGAAGCGGATCCATCACAAACCACATCCGAGTGAGCTGCAGGCTGCGGTGTTAGTGATAAAACTGTTTTAATCCACTTGAAGCAAATTGGTAAGGTGAAAAAAGCTTGAAAGGTGGGTACCTCACGAATTGAGTGAAGCAAATCAACAAACGCGCGTTGACTGCTGCGTTGCATTACTCAACCGGCACAATAATGAAGGGATTTTAAATCGAATCATTACCTGTGATGAAAAGTGGATCCTGTACGATAATCGGAAGCGCTCATCGCAATGGCTGAACCCTGCCGAACCAGCCAAACCATGCCCCAAGCGAAAATTGACTCCAAAAAAGTTACTTGTGAGCGTTTGGTGGACTAGTGCTGGTGTCGTTCACTACAGCTTTCTTAAATCTGGCCAGACGATTACGGCAGATGTCTATTGTCAGCAACTGCAAACCATGATGGAAAAGCTAGCTGCTAAACAACCGAGGCTGGTTAATCGCTCTAGGCCACTGCTGCTTCATGATAACGCTAGACCACACACTGCACAACAGACGGCTACCAAATTAGAGGAGCTTCAATTGGAATGTCTAAGACATCCACCGTACTCTCCGGACCTTGCCCCAACAGATTACCATTTTTTTTGAAATTTGGATAACTTCTTGCAAAGGAAAAAATTCAACTCCGATGGGGCAGTCCAAACCGCCTTCAAAGATTTTATTGATTCCCGTCCGAATGGTTTTTTTAGTAAAGGGATCGGTGAACTACCTATGAGATGGCAAAAGTGCATAGATAGCAATGGTACATACTTTGATTAAATAAATATATTATAATAAAAAAAAATCGGCTTCATGTTCCTCCCATACTAAACTCCAATTTCATATGTAAGGACCTAATATTTATCTTATGATGTTTGTATTTCACTACACTGTTCCATTATTAAATTATACATTCTTATTCAATCATGCACTTATGCATCATACTTTCGTCCCCAAACACAAGTATTACTTTACAGGGGACAGTTAAACATGTACAAATAAATGTTATATTTAATGTAAAATGTATGTATGTAATATTTTTATTTTCAATAAAGAAATTAAAATAAAAAAAATAAAAAAATGAGTATCAATATATTGATAAATGAAATAGACAAATGAAATATTACAAAGTTCGTGAACAAAAATCTTACTAAACAATATATTGCACAATTGCCGACTAGCGATAGACCCTTCTTTATTTTTCTTTACTCAGGGTTGAATTGATTAATAAATTTAATTTTCAAGATATTTTGTTGACTTGCAATATCCGCGGTAAATTTATAAGATATGCAAAAATAAGTATGAATAAAATCAAATTTGCTAGCAATTCAACAAATAAAATTCTATATAAGGATTGGTAATTAATACTATGATAAAATAAAGGTGAACTCGAGCTAAACAGAGGTTCAACTCAAGAAAATTATACTAATAACTAATAATACCGATCACTGATCGCACGCGAGCTGTTCTGATCGCGATGTCAGACTAATCTTATAGCGTGTTCCTATACTGAGCATCCCACTCACATATTCTTCTTTAACCTTAGGTACCTTTACAATGAATGCTTAATACAATGGATAAATATAATATACTCGTATGTATGACTATATTCAATTTATACAAACATATCTATTTAAAATAGTCAAAATAAAGCATTACTTAAATTATGATATCAAAAATGTTTTAGATAATGTGATTTCATGCCTTAAATTCTTGGAAAAAAACATTTTTTCCTTTTTAACGATAGGTGTTGCCATTAAATTAGCCCTAGGGCATGTTCATTAGTGTTCGTTTTAAATGATAACTTTATGGGAATCTCGGGCAACGCGGGCTACTAACCGCTAGTAAAATACGAATGTACTTTACGTCTACGGGGATAAAGGTAAAGTACAGAGAAAAAGAAAAATTAAATATCTATTCTGTGATAGACAATTTCTTTGTCCATTTAAATATGTTCCCACGGTAATAAATATGTTTGTTATCAAACAGCTTAAATCTGATATAAAATATCTCGCGTAGTTTTGTGATGACTAGGTAATGCTCTTAGTGATATTTAGGTATTTCACAATAAACTTTATGATGCAATTAAAAAGGTTTACTGCCGGGTTACTGTGAATGACTGATTCACATTTTAACGGCCTATTCTCTGAGGAAAACATACTTTTTAACAATTGTCACTGAATAAAATAACAATGAAGCATCTCCGTAGGATATATTTATAATGATATAAATAATAATCAAACTTTGTAGTTATTTTTACTATGGGAGTTATGAAGTTCCTACAAATTAACAATACCCTCCGGGAGTAGTTACCAACTCAGGAAATATCAACAAAAAAGTGTAACTATAACTGGTGTATAAAATCCAGGGGTGAAAATTGTACAAAAAGCTTTTTGTAAAAAAAGGTATAATTTATACAATTACTCACACCACAACAGCATTACAGTATACAATTCTCATGTGTCTGTTTTCTATTTGAAATATATTATTATTCAGAACAAAATTGTCACATATCTATCTAATCCGCATATTAAATAAGAAATTTAAAATTCACCCCAATGTTAATATTATAACTGTTTCCTTTCAAGTTTCCCCACTCGTGATATGAAGAAAGATATAAGGATATTATGTATAAGAATATTTAAGGTACAAAATAGCCCTGAATGTAACGTAATTTAAAATATATATGTATTTTAAAATATATATGAAAACAAATGAGAAAATCAGATAGAAGGATTTATAGAAAAAAAAATCTATCAAAAAAAACCTTCCGGTTACCACAAGGAATCAGAAACATATCATGCCGGGGACACTCGTTAACATTTTCGCTATGAAAATACGATTATAGAAGTGCGGTTACTTCGCAATAAAATCTATTTTCCTTAAAATATATAAATGTATTATACATATTTTTAGTTAAAAGGTTGTTTCTCTTACATCTTTCAGCCGTAGATATATTTTAAAATTAAGTAATCATCCCAATCAACAGATTTTATAAGGGCATTTTAATAAATATTGTCATTTTAAAAACGAATTAACTAACTAACTAACCACCACGCCGTTTCCCTGAAGGGGTAGGCAGAGAGGATTGAACGCCACACTCTTCTATCCTGGCACACCACTTTTGCTTCGGCCACATTCATACATCTTCTCATACACGTTCTACGGTTGTTGCGGCTTTTAACAGGGCCATCCTCAAATACTTGTAGTACCTGATCGTGCCAGGTCTTTCGCGGACGCCCTCTATTCCTGTTGCCTTCAACATTCGCCTCATATATTTTCTTAACCATCCTTTCCTCGTTCATACGTTCCACATGACCAAACCATCTCAACACTCCTTTCTTTATTCTATCTACCACACTACAGCCAGCATTGCATTCACTTCTAATTTGTTCATTCCTCACTCTATCGACCAAAGATTTTCCACACAAGCGTCTTAGTGACCGTATTTCAACCGCATTCAGTCTACTTTCATTCCTCTTTTGCCAATTCCAGGCTTCACTTCCATACATAAGGGTTGGAACTAGAACGCCATTATGTACCGCTAGTCTTGCTTCTTTTGACAGATTCTTATTGGCCATAATTGCATTTATAATGTTATAATGTTAATAATGTAAAATTGAAGTGAAAATATTTCGTTGGTAGTTACTTTCTTGATAGATGGTGAATTCATGTTCCTTTGGATAAGTGCGTTAAATTGTTAACAATGAGCCAATGAGCCGTATATAAAAAGGACAAAAAATATTTTTAAACAATTTTAAGTGTGTGCCAATGTGCCTATTATTTTTCACTTAATTTACCATTGAGGTAGCTCGCGGCCGAGATTTTGAGACATTTCACAGCTCACAACGGAAGTTGAGCAACGCGGTGAAGCAACTTCACGACGGGGTGCAGTTTTCATTACATATTTTGCGGCAATTTTAATTCAAGTTTTATTTGTAATTATGTCAGGAGCGTTATTTCATCATGTGTTTTGTAAAGCGTTAAAATTTATTTATATATATATATATATATATCATCACAGAATCACAGAACCATTAATAAAATATAAGACTTAATCCATCTTCGAGATGTTTTTGCACATTTTTTAAAATGTCTCACGCCAGAAGCGACACGTTCAAAATTAAATTGATAATAACAGTTTTTTGACAATTACTACATAGGTACAGGTCAATTTTGTATTCATGGAACTGTAGGTACAGTCAGTCGGCCACTGACAAATCTATTATTTGTATATTTTTTAATTATCACAATAAAATATTACACAGACTGTTTTTATGTTTAATTATTTTATGGATAGAGAATGAAATAATATAAATTTTCATCAGCTGAAATTAGTAGGTAAAGCAAATAAATTTTGATTAAAAGCGTATACTTTTTTACTATATTAATATAATAAATAACCACCATGAAATTTCGGAAAATTTTAAAAATAGTTTCATAGTAATTATCATTAATTTGTCAAATTTACATTTATTTTAAACAATATGCTGCCGGCGGTGTAGTATACTTTACCGATACTATGCCTCACTTACACAAAGTGTGTTGTTACATTATTGCCTAGCGTGAAGCGACTCATATAAACTGTCTCTTTCTTTCATAGATATCGTATTAACTATCGATAATTTGTATCGGTACTCGACACATTCTTGGAGAGCCGTGACCAAAAAATCGACCCTTACTTTCTTTCGATATTGTTATTTTTTTCCCAAAACAATTTAATTTATGTATACATAAATTAAATTGCCAACGGATTAACCCTTTTAAAATCTTCGATGTTAACTGAAAATGCATACATTGCTGCCGACGCTTAAAGCAATATGCTCCCATTCAGTCAATACCATCAGCAGGTACCACAGGTCACGCTTTAAGATTAACTCTGTGAAGTACCTATGTAATACCTTAATAAATTCTATGTAAGTACATCTGTAATGACGAATCTTATTGTTCTTCAATCAACTAAGCTTCCGTTCAACGCATTACTTTAGTACCGCTCCCGTGAATATAATGACAATAATAAATAATAGGAAACGTCCGGTCGCGGTCGCCCGACACGGCTATTTCTCTGTGTTTCGCGTAAATATTTTACGGCTTACGAACGGAATTCCGCTTTTTGTCAAAGATTTTGTGGCGGCCACGCCGCAAGGCTGTTCTTATTCTGTTAAAAATATGATTCTTTGCTTTTTAAATTCATGTGACATATTGAAATTCGTTTTTATTTAAATACTAGCTATAACTCGTCAAAAATACCGTACTTTTAGTATATCTCGTTAATAACACGATTCATACATTTATTTTCTATATTGTTTCTAATTTCTCAACCATAAAAAAGTATTCTGTAACGTATTATTCACCTAATTATCATAAAATGCTGCTATATTTTACTTTAATATCACACTAGGGCTCGAATTCAGAGTCTATACTTAGTGATTTAAAACTTAAGGTACACCTTAAAAGCGTAATTTTCAGTACAAAATAATACCTTTAAGGCGTACTCTCACGGGGATTCGGGCCTAGGATTATCTATATTAAAAAATTGTTAATCTGCAGAAAAACATAAAAAAAAACGTTAAATAAAAGACTGCAACATTGAAGTAGATAGTCAAATTAGTTCATCTGAAGATAACAATGATATGTACCTATAGAACAACTGGAGATAGGTTAATGATGTGGAGTATTTACTTACACAATGCTTTCCCAAGGCAAAGAGGTCTTATGTTAAAATCTATATCCGCATTGAGATAGCGATTGGGGTTCGACTCCTGCACAACACTAATTGGCACCGCGTAGAAAGGCAAGATACTGTCATTCCGAGACAATTTTTTCTTTGTTATCTGACTCCAAACATTGACATTTTCGTGACTATCGGCATAATGTACAGCAAAAAAGATATGAAATAATTATAGAGGTAAAAACTTGTCTAATCAATTGATAAAAAAAAAACCTTTACCTACCACCGAATCTCCAAGACTCAAGGACAATGTTGCATTCCTACGATTATTTATTTAGGATGTTTTATCAGAGGTATATTTATATACCTACCTAATTTTAAAATGAAATAAAATATATAAAAATCATAACAATGGCCATGATTATTTTATGCTTTTATGTTTCAATAGAGGGTGTTTTTTCAGCGACAGTCAATTTTACAGCTGACAACTGATTTGTGCTTTTACAGCAGTTTGGTTTGATATTTCACCAAAACAACGCTTGCAAACTGTGCAATTTTATTATTAATATTTTTAATATTTAAAGCACTGACTTTTTGGTTTGGCATTTTGACAAAATTTCAGTATTGTTAATATATAACCACTTATATAGGGTGGCCCATCGGATACGCTGGATTCAAATTTTCCTCCACTTTTTTAAATATAAGTTGGAAACATTAGATTTGCCAACTAATATTAAAAAATGGAGGAAAATCCGATGGGCCACCCTATACTAACATAACTAACATTTTGTGTGCAAATTTATTTCGAAAATCGTGGCACTGTAATCATGTTTAAGGGCTAAAATAAGGGCATAAAATTATCTTTTCGATAAAGCCAATGCCATGGCCATTAACACGATTTTTTGTGTTTTATTTCATTTTAAAGTTCTATATTTCTGATATAACAAATCTCTTGTTTAATTCATTTTTAACCCTAGCTCACTAGCCTTAATTTCGTGTAATCTTGTCACTAACCTTTCGTAAGTTTTACGACCGATTAAAACATCAATATTTTTTAATCAACTTTTTTTATGATACAAAATGATCTTAATTAGCAGTCTTAGTTCTCTCTTAAACAAAAAATTTAAACAGTGTTAAAAAAAAACGTACATAGAACAATAATTGCACATGGAAACAATATGTTTCCTGCAAATTGGTTTTTTGCCGCCTTTGCAGAAGTCGGTGGTCATGCGACGTATTTTTTCCAAGGCAAAAGTTACAAGTTTTGCACTTTTGAGAACGTCTTGACTAGTATCTTTCTGAGAATTAACAATTTGTAAGATATACCCAATAATTAGCTTTTAATTTCGTTGCAAATTTACAGTCTGATATATTTCTTGCAGCCGAGGTTTAATCAGTTCGTCTGCCATTTCTTGTGCATAAGACCTTCTTTTCATTGTTTTTTTTTCTATTTCGGATCAAATTAGAGATGTGGATAACATATGCATTCACTTTAGATATATTTAAGATGTTATAAAATAAGCATAGCGGCCGTCGATTAGTCTTACGGCTAGTACTAATAATCGAGCATATTTGGTCTACAGTATCAACCGCACCTTTTGTTGAATTCTAATATATTAATTAGAATAATTCTGTAATTTCCAGCTTTTTTGAATTGATATTGATGGTAGGTTGATCAATAGTATAAAGAAGGTAAACAACCTTATTTGACTTCGTTTTATAAGATACCAACGTCATTTCTTTAAATCTGTCAATGTCGAAAAATGCCTGTCGACTTCAAAATCGATGGTGGAATTCAGAAAGTTGTTGATGTCAAACGACATGGCCTATCTATGAATAAATGTATGAATTGAAGTGTATCATGTGAAATTGATGTGTATTGTTATTACTTATGATCTTCAAAAATGAAATATAATAATATTGTAATAAATTAGTTTGAAAATGTATATGTAAAATATAATAATATAGTAATATTAATTGTAAAAATGAATCCTGCATACAAACCTCTCTTTAAAACGTTTTGTAGGGCTAGGGTGTAAAAAAAAATTATATGGAAAGTAAAAAAAATTAAAAAAATGAACAGCGAAGTACGTACCTACTGACTTATTTCTATTATTCGCCATTTCTTTTGGGGTTTCTCGCTTATTGCTTCATAGAATATCTACTAGTGTGAGCATAAGCATAAGTGTACTTATAAAAGCAGCCAGAGGAACCGAACCAATTATCCGTGGTACGGTTTATAACAAAACATAAACTTATAAATTTCAAATCTAAAAAAAAACAACTAAATATCAAAAAGTTTGAAGCAAAACATTGAAGTCTATTGGTGACTTTTCAAGCACCAGTTATTATTACGTCTTATAATAACATAAAAATAATACGTTTTTATAGTAATTATTGAAAATAATTGACAAATAAAAAAATGCACAACATTGAAAAATAGTTTTGTACTTACTAAACTTTCGTAATTTCTACGACGAAAACAAAATATATTGCGATCTAGCAAGCATGCATACTTACGCAACCAGTAATTGCGGGTCACTAATGATGCGGATTAGGAAGGTATTAGAAAAGGGCCGGGTTGCGGGGGACGGGATCTTACCGAAGCATTAATTGCGCAAGGTACGCGTAGTCATTTTGACGCATGGTTAGTGAGCTAGGGTTAATATATACTCATCATTGTATACACATTTTAAGACTTTACGTTGTGCATTTAATTGCAGTTATAATTTAAAGAACACAAATTTTAATTGCATTTAACTCATAATAAAAAAAATATACCATTTTGCCTTCTTCTACTTGCTAAAATAAAAACACCATAAATGATGGATTTATAAATGAAGTCATTAAAATTTTAATTTGTAATTTTTTTTTAAAGTTTTTGAATTATCTAGACGTGTTGATAAATTTTATTACAGCATTACTTGAGCTAAATGTCTTCCGGCACTGAAGCAGTCGCATGTTGCAGATGACGCCGTGCGATATCATTAGTGATTGTGTAAAGGGACGGACTCATAACATGGGGTATCGATGAAGCGATCAGCGGATCAGGATCAGGACCAGCGAGCCTGCCGGCCGGCCGACCCCCGAGTAAATCTCTAATAATTAAGACAATGTGTTCATTATAATCTCGCTCCACCCGAAGCTGCCACACTAGTTGCTCCAGTGCCAGTGGCGGACTGGTAATAGGCGACTCTTTTATTTATTAATATAAAAATTAATATACTATTGACAGATTTGGCATTAACGTTGTAGAAATATGCAATTCATTATGATTTTCTGTTACTCTCGAAACATAAGTAGTAAAAAAAATATATTATTAAGCTCACGTAGAGGAAAAATAGTTTATATTTTTCATAATTAAAAATTAATAGTTTGGTAATGATACCTACCATTATAATCGGTTCCAAAGAACGATTTATGTATCTTGACTCGATAAAATTTTAAACAAGCCAGAGTTTCAATAAATAATAAATATTAACATTCCTCTTCAAAAATATACAGTCATGATTACCAGCTGCAAAATCTATGTATACTACTAATGTGTATGATGACAAGTATTGTAGATGTCTCTAGGGCAGTCCATTCAAATATATGAAAGAAACAGATTTGAACATATATAAAACTTTAAAAAAATGATAACGTGTAGGTGTTATTACGGTAAAATTGGTGAACGTTGCATTGAATAAAGTGATCACCTAAGCCAGCCCATACAGGTCATAAGCCCTGGACCACACTATAAAGACTTCCATAAACGTTTCCCGTATAAATTGCTTCGTCTCTGGGAGACTACTATAATTTATCTTAATCAATAAATATGAAATGTTTGTTTTAATCTTTATTCAATCTGTAAGTTTCTTCAATCTATCTATTATTCCAATAATCCATTTTAAGATATTCAACACTTTATAGTTTATATTCACTCGTTATATTCGTATATTTACTCGTATTTTAAAAATGATATAACACTGGTAAAAAAGACTAGCAAAGTAGCTAAGACATAAATCACAATACTGCAAAACATAATCTTTTTTAATGCTGGCGGTATTCATTTTTTTTAAATAGAGGTGCGAACACGGAATACGTGTCACATGAATATTCTTACTATTTTGAAACTAAGATAAACGCTTGTGCTATGAAAATACGACTAACTTGCAGGTCTAGAAAAGATTCGAACCCGCGTCCTTTGAATCACGAGACGAGTGTCCTAACCACAAGACCAACAAGCTACTGAACTTTTTTAATTCAACAGAAATAAAACACGAATTTTTTGTCAATTTTATATCATTCTATATCATCAGATTAATTAACAATGAATCATCGTCCATTTATTTGGAAAAATTAATTATAGAATCAAAAAAATCGTGTTTTATTTTTATTGTATTGATCTACTACAAAAAGCATAAAAAATGTAATCTAATTTCTGATCGATACTTTATTTTAATGTTCGTTCATCTACTTTGTAAAATGTTCTTAAAATTCAACGAGTATTAAATTGTTCAGAGATGAACTAAACTGGCGATGAGTACCTGTCCATGGTATACTAATGACTGTTATATTATTAATACTATCAGTCAAGAACGGGAAAAAATATAAGCTGGGACTGTAGAACGCCGGAATTAAACCATTTATTAGATCTTGCACGTGTAGTAGATTGGTGCGTAGCTAACGAATATTAAGAAGTATAATAGTAGGCATGAAAGTGTAGGTTTAAAGTGAAAGTAAGTACATATATGTGTTTAAAGCTAAGCATTGGCAATCGTGGGTTTCCTTTTCAAATTGCTTGATATTTCAAAACGCGTCAGAGAGGGCTACGCCATAGCTAATTGATAACAAATTAGCTCAATTTGTTTACATACTACGAAAGTTAGGACAAGACAGACAAAGATGAGATATTTAAAAAAAATTAAATGATTAGTTTAATGATCTTCAGAATTACAAATGTTAAAAGACGAATAAAACGCTTTCAATTAAGAAGCGGTTTATTCTGGGTATACTTAGGTATTCTAAAAGGAAACAAAGAAAGGTTGTATACATGTATATTATAAGGAAAGGATCAGAATATGAAGTTTACTGTAGGAAGAAAGAATCAAGTCATTATCACTTAATTTTCAGCACAATACAAAAAAATATTAGCATACAATGGGTAGGTGGTACTACAAATTAAAATTTCTTTAACCTTAATTCTAATCAAAGCCTTAAAGTACAACTATCAAAGTTCGTTCAATCCATTCAGCCTCGAGTGCGGATGAAACTTCGCTGATTGATAACTCTGCTCTGCGTGCTAAATATAAAAATAGACAACGAACGACAGCTTATTCCGCGCTCACATTTTTTCAAACGAAAAAGTATCCGCCGCGATGAAGAATTTTATCACAGAATTCGATAGTAACACAACATAAAGATTCTCACTAAGATCGAAAGCGAATTTAAGAATCGGAAAATACGTGCTAACTCCTCTTCCTTTATCCGTTCAACAGACGTTAGCTATCACGTTTAATTAGTATGTCTCTTTATTCATTGCGGTCCACAAAAGCCCTACTACTAACTGGTCAAACCCTTGCCTTGCTCCAATAATTTTTCCCTTTCTTATTTTAAATTGTATTTTTAATTATGTTGATGTAAGATCTGATACTCTCTGGACGGTATTGCATTATTGCTTCCACTACAACGAACACAGTAGAAAATGTGAGATTATAGTTTCCGCTCACGGGGTTTAATAAAATCGACTAAGGTTCGATCCGCGCCTGGTAGGGTTTATCGGCAAAGGTCATGTTGTGAAAATTCCCGGTGGCGGTCGTGACGGGGGCGGCAGGGCCGGGAATGCGAGAGCGAAGGCTTTACGGCGTGTTAACAGAATGTTCGATTTATAGATTAGCCTGTATTTGATGCTGCGTCATGCTTCCCGCGGTCCCGGGACAACCCTCTGGGAGAGAATTCTAAAGGCAGATAGGTACGAGGAATGTAACAGGTTCAACAATTAAGAATTTATTACGCGAGTACTTTAAATACTTAGGACCCACTATCTGCAATGATAAATATGACGTCTTAGAACTCACCATGTTAGAGAAAATATTGTATAGCGTAGTCGAGGCGTAGGTTAATGGATGGGTTGAGCATTTTGAGATAAAATCAAATCTGTTGAAGATTCGACCGAGACCATTCACTAAGAAATGAAAATTATTAAAACTAATACTATTGACGAAATTATGATAAACGTTTTTGTAACTAATTGCATAATTAGAGCGGAGACTTTAAAATTAAATTTCTTCTGTTCCTAAAACATACGAACATTTTTTCAAAAGCACTTCTCAATGATCAAAACGGCCACTATTGCCAGATCATGAATTTTAAACACGTCATTTTTGCAAACTGGGTTTTGGCGGTTTTGCTTCTATTTTTTTTTCTTTTGCTACATTTCTTTGCAAACTGGGTTTTGGCGGTTTTGCTTGTATTTTTTTTTCTTTTGCTACATTTATTTCAAAAGCAGTTCTCAATGATCAAAACGGCCACTATAGCCAGATCTAATTCTCTCAAGAGCATTGTCTCTTCAATCGACACGGCTTCTTTTAACAAGATTGTCAAGATGTTTGGTTTGACTTTCAAGTTATCGGGAGTTTATTACTCTGAACACGATCGAAAATAATTCTGAATATATATGATTTCAGGAAAATCTGGCAATTTTATTAGGCTAATATTCATCGTGTACATTTATTACTAGTAGTTTAGTAGTATTAGATCGCTCCGTATCCTATAACTGATTAATGACAATCAATGTTTATGTCTTGTGATAGATAGTCTTTATATTATTGTGAATAATATTTACAATTTATTTATCACTAAGATATTTTTAATTATTAATTTATTATTTATTTATAAAAACTGTGTTTGCAATATTTATTTATTTATTTTTGAATAATATTTACAATTTATTTTATCATTAAGGCATTATTTATTTATTTATCATAAAAAGTACATTACGTTGTTATACCTTGCAGCACGTTATCAGTGACCAGCAGGGCAACATCGCTCCGAAACACACTTTTTGTTTTCTCTATGTTTTGTCTATGCTTTTCTATGCTGTTCTCTCTTTTATTTCATGCAGTGTTTATTGTATTAGAAATAAATGTTATATCAATCTTCAAATACAAACAAATTACAAATTATGTAAAAACTTGTTAACCTGGAACTCATTCCTAAAAATGTATTTATTGACTTGCGTTAATCTGAATATTATTTACAATTTATTTTATGATTGAGTCACTATTATCCATGATTTATTATTAATTTATTTTCAAAAGTGTATTGTGCATTGTGTAATTATATCATGCTCAAAATGTTTACAAAATATTCATAACTTGTACTCTGATGTCACTCGAGGACCATCTATTACTGTCATCAACGACCTGTTGACGGTCTATTTGTTAAAAAATAAAATAAAATTTCTCGTTTCCCCTGAAAACTAAATAAAATAATTTTCCACAAAAAACTATTCACCAAAATAAAGTCAAAAAGGTTAAAGGTTCTTATAATATTATGGCCCTTTTAACTTCGCAGATATATAAAATAATTTTCCATAAAAACCATACACCATAAAATCTAGATAATGTTGGTCAAGAATGCCTGTTCTGAATAGTACGTTACGTGTTAATTTAATTGATTATAAATTTTAGATTACATAATTTGTAGGTATCAGGATAATAATATTATGTATACACATACATATTTATTATTCGTACCTACTTTGCTGTCGAGTTCACTTTTGTTATAGCATAATAAAATTTTAATTGTGCTGTTTTGTATTGAAATATTCTAAATACATACCACAAAATGTTATTGTTTGTTTACATAAATAAAACGTTATTGCTTAATAAAAATGAACAGCTCATACAAATAGCGTTGCTACTACATAAGTACATATGCGTATTAATAATACAGTGGCCATAGTTACCTCCGCGAAATTTAAAAGAAAATTGTTACATTAGGTGGAATGTTGGATTCCGAATGGACGTTTTCGAATAGAAAACAAAAAAAGTCTAATTCTATTGTCAGAAAGGAGAATGAGCTGTTTATGAAAGTGTTGTAACTACAGAGTATAAAATTATACAGAGTTGAAATAAACCCCCGTTTTAGGCTACTGTACTACTGTAGTACTGTAGTACTGACTGAGGCACAGCGGAAGTACGCCCCCCCGCGCATATATTTAAGACACATTTATAATGCACTTTAGGATTTTTTATTTATTTATATTTATTCGGAAAACCAACAGCTAACAATAATTAAGTAAACACAAAGAATGGGAAACATAAAAGCCAATTATAAGTTTTCACTAGTAGTGACAAAATATCGTATTTGCGTGGTGTATATATATGATATAGTATATTGAAAAAACTATATATAATTGATATAATGGAAAATAATAAAATATATTTTATTTGAAAAATGGATCGGAAAGCGCGCGATGCACGTGAGTAAGGTTATTTTGAAATAAGTCTAAATTATACTTTTTTGTGAGTGCATTAAATTTGAGTTTTGTATGAGTTTTGCCTGTAGTTTTTAGGAACTAGAGGTGTAAAAAGAAGAGGGTTGATTCTTAGAACTTTAGGAGGAACATTGATCAAAAGCTTGGATAATAATTCTGGACAATCTACCAAGCCGGAGGATATTTTTAACAAGAAAATTAAGTTTGCTATTTCACGACGTTTTTGCAGTGATGTTTTTTGCAAATTTCAAGATATTGCTCTCGTGTAAAGTTCGATTTCAGCCGATACGACATGACATTGTATTCGATAATTTTTTTTTTGTATATTTTAGATTGGTGATATTTGCGTATTGTATGTAGGATTCGAGATTTGTGAAGCGTATTCTAAATTACTACGCACAAATGTGTACAAATATTTTTTTCTTGTATAATTAAAAATTGTAAATCAAAGTGCATTTTTTACAATGGACGTTTTATTTTTAAATTTTGATTTAAGTAAAATCGCCATTTTGTAATAAAGCGCGACTTATTTACAAAGAAATCTCATTTTTTAAGAGTATTAAGTTTGAACTTTTCATAATTGTTTCATGATTTAAAAGGTTGTAGCAATTTTTATAAACAATTCAAACGTATGGAACTAAAACGCGAATAGGAAATATCCGTTAGTTGTCACGTCTATATAGGTATTCTGCTGGTCTGAGGTAGTCATATGCACGTCTTTCGCACCATTCCTAGAAGGAGTTTTAAACACTTGTACCTATTGATAAAGGGTTACATTATCGTAGATATTTTTTCCTATCATATTCCGCTCGGATCATATTAATAGAAATCTTAAGCAATTGATGAATCAATTAGAAAAATATACAAAAAAATCTATCAATCGAAGTAATATTTGGCTGCGATCGCGCAATGGTTCCTCGTCGGAAAACATCGGTAACAATTTCGCGTAATTTAATCAAATATTCTTTCAATTTATAGATATTTTTGTATATCTTTTTAATTTTTTTTTTTTTTAAATAGAGATGCGAACACGGAATACGTGTCACATCAATATTCTTCTAAGCTTCTTTCAAACTAAGCTTGTGCTATGAAAATAGGACTAACTTGCTAGTCTGGGCTGAGATTTGAACCCGCGACCTTTGGATCACGAGGCGAGTGTCCTAACCACAAGACCAACAAGCTACTCGTATTAATTGATTAATCTAATCGGTTTTAAATATCATACATAAAACTACTTTCTAAAAATTGTAGTCAAAGGTATTTCTATAAAAATAATAATAAACAATTCAGAAAAATCTTCTGTGTATAGTTTTTAGGGATATTTTGCCGTGTATATGCGACCTCTCTGGCCGACGTTTCGGATCACATTGCAGGGTCCATTATCAAGGACAATGTGATGATCGGCCAGAGAGGTCACATATTCATGGCAGAATTTCCCAGAAAACTATACACAGAAAATTCTGAACGGCCGTGAAAACCTGAGAACATTTTTACCTAATTCAGCAAAAATATAAATAAATTAGCTACCTAAGGAATATTATACAAAGATTAAAAATGAAAAAGTTATCTCTACATGGTTTATTTAATAATATTACACAGTTTATATTTTTCACTGAATTTAGTGGACACGAATAATATCTACAACGATAACGCCAAATCCACCAATAATATTATATAAAGAAGTCAACAGAGAGAAAGATGAAGAATGGAGATATAAGTATTTTAACCAAACGAGAAAGCTTAATGCAGACTCATGGTAGTATCTATCAGCAGGGACAGATGTAAATTGCTTTACAAGATAATGTTCTTAAATACAACAGAGAGAGAGAGAATAAGAAATACTGGTAGTAAATAATAGTTTTCTATTTGTAATATGAATGAAATAAATTGTCAGACTGGATTCGATAAAGAACCAATCAGTTGAACAATATTGCGCGCGGCGCGGCGTCAGCGCCTTTAGAATGGTAGATTGCTGAAAGCGGGACCCCACGGAGCAAATGCATTCTAGGATTGCATAATGCGAGCCGCCATGCACCTGCCAGCCGAGCGCAATCAGGCGCCGCGCGAGTCCCCTCCCGGTGCAGTGCATTCTCGGCGCGAGTGGATTATGCCGCTTTTTAATGGAGGGAAATATTATTACAAAATGCATCACGTGCAATTTTATGAATATGGAGCGGCGCTCTTCAAGGGCGCACACGAACGTGACAATAGGGTGATTGATGTCCAATACGTTTTGGATAAGATTAAGGCCCAGAAATTTTAATACAAAAAATAATAATTAAAAAGGTGCGCAGAATAAATCTACTCGTCGAAAAATATGTTTCGCTTGTCGGGGAAATAAGAAATTTTATCTGATATGATTTTGAATATTTTGAGTTTGTTCAAATCTTTCAGAACAGTGCTGGATTTATGTCACAGAGACATTATTAATCAATTAGTGTATATTATAGATATCTCAC